>PVKM010000583.1:0-101535 GCA_004027735.1 Carollia perspicillata
CAGGGAAAGTGTGCTTCCTCTTTATGCTGGACCAAGTGTCTTAAATAGGCATTTAATTTATTCATTGTAACAGTTGCCTTTGTTGAATAAATACCAACTGCTCATTAGAAACCTATTTATTAAAGACGAGCAGCTATGTCATAGACACATATCAAATTTATGGTTACTAAATCTCACTTAATGTTTTGAATATTCTATTGGGCATTAACACACTACACTAAGATGACTGTATTTATTTTATCCCTTCAAATAAAAATAACTGCTGTGGAATAAATATAGATAATTTTTTCCTCTTGGGCTTATTTACACAATGTTAAAAACTATGTAATAGTTACCCACTTTAATTTGTAGTGGTTGAATTTTTTAATAAATATGTTTTTAATATTTGATGATTAATAATCAACAGAGATCAAGTATCTTATTAAAACCAAACTAAAAGCTGAGATATTTATGACATTTATTATCATATGTTAACCCAAATTCTCTTAGTTTCCCAGGAGCTCTCCTGGGAAAGGGCTGAAACTCAGTCACTAGAAAAGGAATTATTTAATTTTCTCTAGAACAAAATCTATGTGGTCAGTGAATCAGCTGACAAATTGGTAGCTAGGATTCTCACCCAAGAAACAATGAATGGGAAAGTTCCATCTTTTTTCAATGTGCCCTGCTCTGTCATTCAAGCAGCTGACAGTAATTCCACATGCCTCCAGTATACTGCTGAATAATTGAATGATATCTCTTCTAGGGTACAGCACTGATATTTTATTAGTAGTATTATTTCGTACTGCTACGTATGTGAGGAGAAGAGCCTCTCTGTACTGAGGCTGATGGGGCTTTTCATATGGCCACTGACATTGCCAGGGCTTCGCCATGAGAAGAGGTTACCTGAGAGGTGGCATTTCCTATACCTACCCAAAGTCTGCGAGTTCAGACATCTGTGATTTGTTTTTACTGATTCTTGCATTTACTGGTTAAAAAAAATGCTAGAGATGTGCTTCTGTTTTGTTTTTTAATCCATCTTGCTGGATTCCTTTTTAGAATAGAGTTGTAAAAACAAGTAATACAATTTATAAACATAGAATATATAAATCCCAGCTGTTAAAAAGCATGTAGTCTGTGTTTTAAGATATCAAAAAATTAACTTTTATTACAAGATTTGCATTTTAAAATGGGAGTTGGAATTAAGTAACTAACAGGAAACAAGATATTTAAGGTAAAATTAATCAAATTAGTACACAGTCCTATCTGGCCTCTAAACTAACTTCATTGAGGGTAACTATCTCTCACTGGGCATTAGAATATTTTCATAAGGTCACTCAAAAAAATCATTATAAATATTGCTCAAAATTCTTCCAATATAATTCATTTTACTACTGAGAAATTCGATTGGAACAATCTTTTGTAAAAATCACACAAATTTGTTTGTTTTTAATCCCTCTGACTCACTTGACCATCCTGTCTAGACAATGCGTGTGCAGTATATGCTGTCTGGGCCTTGAGCATTTTCCTGGCAAACCATGTTACAGGGTCAGCAGAGCATGAGCTAACCCCAAGCTGGTTAAGTGGAAGCAAACCTAGGCACTTCAGAAGAGCCAATAACCTCTTTTTCTCTTCGGGAGTTCAGTTATAATCGATGGATGGAAAGATTACATTCCTGCTTCTATTCACACATTGAATAGAATATTGATTTCTATTTCTTTTTCTTTTCATTAATATTGATTTAGTCATCTCTTTAATCATTAAAGGACATTACTGTATTTCCAAATCCTACCTTTAAAGAAATCTAGAATGATCTGTTAAGAACGGAGAGAACAGATGGATCTACCTCTCTTAAACTACACTGGATTGGATTCCTGTAGGAAAACCACCATTGGGTAGTTACCTGTGCACTGCATGAGGGAATTGTCAGGGAGTGATTTTGAAAAGCCAAATGGCTGTTTCAATTTTGGAATACTAATTGTAACAGAAATAACCACATAGTTATTAAGTATGTGAGCCAGGTCTTATAGTGAACATTTTACATATATTATGCCATTTAATCCTCAGAACAAGTTGGTGGCATCCCATTTTTTTAAAAAAATTGACACTTAGACCAATTAGGTAACTTATGTAAAGTCACATGACCATTAAGTGTTGACCTCATATTAGGACCCACATCTGTGTGAAACCTAGGCTAGTGCTTTTACCGACACTTTAAAATACTTTATTAGTGTTCAGAAAATCTAGTTTTTCTTTTGTTTCTTTTGTTTTGTTTTAACATGACTATAAAAGTCATTGACCACTTTTCTGGTTTGGTACTAAGTGTTTCATTGTAATTTGGAGTTTATGTAACTTCCCTGAAGTATAAGAAGCAATCAGAATAAACTACTTCATTGTGTTTATCACCAAGAATTTTTAGCACAGTAGAAGAAATCCATGTAAAATAGTATTTATCACATTGTGTGAAATCACAATTATTTGCTTCTCTTGCTAATAAGTCTTATTTGTTTTTCAGTGCCTAAACTTGTACTTGAAATAACACAACATGTGCTCAAATATTTACTGACGAGAGGAAGGGAAAAGGGGGGGGACGAGGAGGTGGGGACAGAAGGTGAAGAGACAGAAAAGGGAATCTGGAGGAGAGTGTAGAGCCCTGGAATGAGCTGTGGCTCTTGAGTGTCATTCTTCGAATATGTGACCTGACTGATTACATCTACTTGGCTTTATTAGTGTGTGTAAAAAAACAGTGAAAATAGATTTTAAAATAAATATAAGTTACTGCCTCGTGCCAAATATTACATCTTTCATATTACCAGAGAAATGCAATCAGAGCTAATTCATTTTAATTGATTATTTATTCCCTACTTGGCACAAATCCTTCTACTAATAGGTTCAATAATTACATGAATACATGTGTTAAATTTATATGAATAGTCATTGCTGGAAAAAAATGGCCAAGTATCCATAAGACTCTGTCTCATCTAATATTTTATAGTAATTTTGAAGAGATATCAGCAAGAGATGGTAAAACAATAAAACACCTGTTTGGTAAGACAGATTTTATATCAAAGGAATTTAAGATTTTGAGTGAATCAAGGCCATGAACAAGGGAAGAAGTTGGGAGAAGTGTAAGTTCTAAAATAAAAAGATGGAAAACAGAGAGAGTGAACATTTAGCAGGGAAATGCACATGTAACTCAAAGTTTGACAAGTTATCTAATAAAATGAATCATATTTTCTCTCTTTATTTGAACCAGATGGCCCCTCCTTAATTAAAATGAATGTATGGTTCCAAAGAGTTCACTGCAGTCTCCCCACGGCCCATCTGTGCCACAAATGATTCTCACTTCTGGGAGAATATATTGTCTTCCTGCTATCACCAGAACCTTCAGAACAACCTTCATTGCAACTCTGTCTCCTTCTTTTTCTTAGTCTAATTATCTTTCAAAAATAATCAGAGTTGTAATTTAAATACTACAGTACATAATTAACCACACCAGTTAACAGAGAATGAGAAATAGTGGCTCTAGGCAAGCATCAAAATTAATACGTGCCATCGGGAATACATCTTGTGGCGTAGGAGTGTCATCTGGCTAGGATGCAGAGAGGAGCAGAGCTGAGCAGCCCCGGCCTCCTTTGACCAAGCTGCTGCTTTGGGTAAGGTTTATGAAATCCCAGACAGTCAGCCTGCTTTTTTCCTAATGCTTTGTTTTTCTGTTTCTCTAGGTGAAATTTTACTGATGCCCCCCCCGCCCCCCATGACCATCTCTTTGATGCTCTTAAACGTCTGTAGTTCCTTTTCAGTGAGAGCATTTACAAGTATTTATTGCTCTTACTGTTTGGGTCTTAGCTTCATGGCCAGTTGTGAAGGGTTCTCTGTCGGGCTGTCTCCCAGGCATCGTCTAGAGAGGTGGCTCAGTTGTGAACTCTGGGCTTAAAGCACTGGGGAGGAGAAAAGAAGGAGGAGCGGATGGCAAATGAGCTGTAATTAAGTCCCCATGGGCCACACAACAAAGATTCACATTAACGTTGCTGATTGTGAGATGGCGCTGAACAGAAAAGAACCCCAGCCCAGCTAGGAGGTTCTCTCTGCCTTTCACCAAAAAATGGACTTACCAAGAGTTCTGTGATAGTGTGGGTTTTCAATGCTAGTCAGCAGAAAGAAATTTATTAGGGTGATGCCAAAATGATGCTTCCCTCAGTCATCCTCAGGAGGAACTTGTCCTCTGAAATTAATACTGAAGGGAAAGTGTCATTCCTCCTGAATCTCTTAAGAGAGCAAAACGTAATTCCAGGCTGCAGCCCGGTGTTCCATAAGAAGAAAAAGAAATCGGCTGAAGGACAAATTGAAGAAAAGAAGAAAGTAAAATAAGAAAAGAAATGGAAAATTGGCGATGATTTGACAATCAAGGAAAAACACTTGGCTGGCTACACTGTTAAGTTCGTGAACTTCGGAGCGACCTCGGCCGGCATCGGCAGCTGTCCTGCTGATTCAGCATGCTCCATTTGCTGCTCTCTGTTCTTTTTGGTTGTTGTTGTTATTTTGTTATTCCCTGGTGTTCCATGGTTGTTATTGTTGTTGTTGTTTCTTAAGAAAGGGCATAACTCAATGGACCCATTTGCGGGATTTTTTAATTGGGTCCATTGCTTCTGCCATGAAAAGGAGAGCGAATGTTGGCATTTTTTATCAGAATCCTGGTGCACCTTTATTGAAGGTGAAAGCTATTTTCTAAAAAGGTCTTCCCCTTAATGACCCTAGAACGTAAATTAGAAAACATGGTTACAGTTGGTGTTTCTCAATCGGGTCCATTTTTCTTGCCCAGAGGCTGTAAAAGCTACCTAGCATTGTTCAATTAGATACAAACTTTTTCCTTAGAAATTGAATATTTTTATGTAGATTTCACTTTAAACTGCCTACCGACGTGGACGCCTGTACCTGACTGTACCCCACTATGATAAATGTGCCGAACCGATCACGGGACCAACCATTTGTTGCATTTATCTTTGACTGTGTAAGTGGTACTAAATATCTCTTTTCTTCCAGTATTTTCTCAAAGTTAAGATTTATTTGTTTGGTACCTCAAGAATACTCATTTATCTCTGTTTTTTAATATAAACAATTTTAACAGATGACTTGTTTTTCTAGTATTTAGCAACCAATTTTACAGACAATTAAATTATACTAACAAGAGAATTAATCAACTTTTATTGTGTAACTATCATTGATTTCATTGTATATGCATTTTATGCTACTATCAAATATGCCAACTAGAAGTTTATGTATATTAAAATACCTATACTAACTTGTACCCATGGCTATAAAACAATTAACCCACTTTTCATGGGTAATCAACCCACAATAATTTGGTTTGGGTGTTCATTACCCAGATTAATTCAAATAAAAAAGACACAGTGAGGCAGAAATTGGATAAGTGGATAGTATCTAATCCCAACTGTCTTAATTTTCCACAGGGATGTCTGAATTGGATTTTGACAAAATACCTTTCTTTATCACAACCCCCCAATCAAATACAATGTGATTTTTCTCTATTTTCTAAGATAAGTTTTTCTTTCCTAAGTTGTATGAAGTTAGTAGTCTTCAAAATTCTCAAGGACTGAGGTTATAAAAATCTATAACCCCCAAAAGACCCTACAGAATTTAAAAAATATATATGTATATATATTTATATAGGTAATGTACAAAGTGACACATACAAAACACATATGGGAAGCTTCTTAAAGATATAATTGATTTTAGATTCTTAACAAAATTCTAGCAGTGATGCTCAATTCTTTTGATTTATAAAGGAAATTATATGTCATTTCAGGGTATTAGATCTGTTTTATAATTTAACTCTTCTCAAAAGACCAATACATCTGCACCTTCTAATAATTATATTTCAGAAGATTGAGTTTTTACCTATTTGGCTGTATCCATATGTAAATATATAATTAAAAATAACCTAAATGTCTAGTACTAAGATAATTTTAAATAAATTTTGGTATGCCTATGCATTGCAAGCACTCACTTAAAACAATGTTTATGAAAATTATTTAATAACATGGACAATGTTTACATATGATACCAATGGTTTCCAGCCCTGGCTGCACTTTACAATCACCTAGGGATCCCTTAAAAAAATGAATGTGACTGACTCCACCTCCAGGGATTTTGATTTAATTGGTCATGAGTGGGATCCAAGGATGAATATACTTTAAAGTGTCAGCAGATGGTTACTTTCCATGATAACTGGGATGCCAATTTGTAAATATAGTGTAATTAAAGCTGTGTTGAAAGTCTCCAGATCTTGTTGGGAATGAGCAGGTAGAGAAAGAAATGATTTCAAATGATATATTATTATATTTAGAGGATGTAAATTTGGATGATATTTATTTTTTATTTGGTATGTTTAAATACTTTGTGTAGTTTTTAATGAGCTTATATTTGTTTAAAATAATAGTAAAAGCAAATAATATTCAAAATATACATTTTAGAAAGCAAATTCTTAGAGATATAAACTTAGGACAGATTCAAATATACTGGCATAAAGATTTATTAGATGCTATAATCTTCCTTCTGCAGACACATGAAAACAAACACAGACTGTTGTACTCTGACGTTGCACCCACAGATGGAAATGTGATGTTGTGTTTTGAAGACCTGAACTGTGCTCGTTCATATGTCTTCTGGTCAGAATATAGGAGCCAGCATTTAAGTGAATGTGACATGGGTAAGGAGGAAAACACCGGTGGGTCAGCAAGTAAATGAGTTTCCAGGGCCAAGCTGCTCTACCTGGAGCAAGTGTTACCTACGAAGAACAGGAAATGGTTTCAGAAAAAAATTCTGAGAAATGTTAGGAGTGTCTCAGGATAGCACACAAGCTAAATACTTTTTGCTCCACCTTAAATAAAAGGCATTTAGAAAGGCTTTTTCATAACAGTAGTATAATACAGATGCATACATATTTGGTACATGGCATTGATATTATGTTCTAGAACTACAACTAAGTCTTCTGGGTTTTGTTTAATAATAAAAAAATAAAGCCTTCATGTTATTGTGAAGGTTAATTTTATGAGTCAATTTGACGGAGTAATGGAGTGCCCAGACATTTATTTAGTCAAACATTCCAGGTGTACCTGTGGGGTAAGGGTGTTACTGGATCATTTTTTGGTAGAGTGGATAGGCACATTGCCCTTGTCTAGCGCACTGAAGACCTGACCAGAACAAAAATGCCGAAGTAAGAGGGAGATCTTCCTGCCCGAATGAGCGATGAATTGGGCCTTTTCAGGTTTTAGTTGAGTGTAGAGCTTGTCAGTTTTTGGACTTAATCTTAAAACAATGAAGATATTTTATTTTCACTAATGTTTTTGTTTCCTTTTTCAAATCTGCTTGAACATTTTCAATAGTCATTGTTTTGGAGTCCATTGTTTATTTCTTTGAATATTTTTGTATAAACGTTATACTTTATATTTGATGATCATCAAATCTGATGATTTGAATATTTTTGTATAAACTTTATACTTTATATTTGATGATTGGGGATCTAAATGTAATATTTATTGTTTACACTTATAGTATTTCTCTCACTCACGATGGCTCGCTTCTTTGTGTATCTGATGTTTCTTTTTCTACTCTGAGCCCATACTTAGCAGGACTTAATCTGGATATATTCCAAGAATGCTAAATTGAGATCCTGCCCTCCTAGGTGGAGTTTTGTTTGTTTACATTGGGCATAGACAGGCTAATTTTGATTCAGATTTTGTCTTGCAATTTCTCCTGCTGCATTTGTTCTCTGGTCACCATAAAAATGAGCTCATCTGAGGTTAGACCTACAGTCATATTGTTCAGAGTGCACAAATACCCCAATGAAATGGTTTGGTTGGCAGAGACAGACAGACGTATTGTTTGGGTCTCCTTGCTACAGACAGGAGGATATATTAGTAACCACACCTTTACTAAAATTTAACTCTAGAATTTATGTGGAGGGGAGAGGGATCCGTTTTCATCCTCTCCCCCTACCTTTGGGAGAGCAAAGGCTCATCTGCTTTCCCTAAATGCTGACCCTTAACGACCAGTTCTAAGTTCTGGATTTCCATTTTAGCCTGCATTAGCATAGCTTCAGTATTTACTTATCATTCTGGCTTAAGAATTCTACTCATTATTTTTTAGTCTCTGGGAAATTAGTTTTCTTGTTTTGAAATTAGTTCATTTAATGTAAGTTTCTAATAATTAACTAATATCTAAATGTTTTTCAAATGAAGGGCTTTTTCAGATGATTTATGTGCCATAATAGTACCACATAGAACCGTGAATGCTATCTCTCCAAGAGTGGTCTTAGAACAAGTCAAATTCTCCTCTTCAAGAACAATATTTCATGTTTTTGAAAATAGTTACTGAGATCAATTTCATTGTGTCTTCTTTCTTCATGTGTTAAGCATCTTTCTTACCCATTAATTTTTTTTCATTTTATATTATTTCAAGACCACTCAACATATTGGCCTATCTCCTCTGTGTATATTTCAGCTCAATCTGTCTTCCAAAAACTGAATATATATATATATATATATATATATATATATATATATATCTACTACAAGTAGGTCTGGAAAGCACAGAGGAGAACACCATCATTCCATCCTCAAATTCTTATTAACATTCTTAAAGGTAAATTGGTCTTTTGTGTGTATGTTCACAGAAACATAGCACTTCTCTTGTATTTATGATCTCTTCAATATATGTCTTTTTCTAGATTTTTGCTAAGCCATACTTCCAGATCTCATACTTTTAGAGTTATTTCTACTGTGCTGAACACCATAAATTCATATTTGTCTTTATTAAGTCTCATCTTATTAGGTTAAACTCATTGCCTCACCCTACTGTGATCTTTCCCATCTTTGAAGAATTTGCAGTTAGTCAATATTTTATATCACTTCAACATTTTCCTCAGTTAAATTTCATGAATGCATATAAATATTTAATATTTTTGTTCCAAATTTCAAGTTACCACTACCAAGATATCTCTAAAGCCTCTGTGTATATTCTGTCCTAGCTATCGAATATTAAAGATAAAGTCCTACTTAAGCCAAGGTGAAGATTTAAGTCTTGGAATATAACTGTATAAAAATAAGATACACATGTAAATGTAAATATTGCAGCCTAGATTAAAATGCAAATGTACTTTAAATTTTATAACTACCACAAACATGTGCTGGGTTGGCTGGTTAAAAATTTATTTAATAACTTATAGCATACATTTAAAATGTCTTTGAAAATATAGTGCCACATTGGGTATTAGAGTTGCAGAAAATTCACTACATCCATAATAACCTTTGTTTCCAAACCATTCTTCTCTCTCCTATCTTTAATTAATTCAGTTAAATCAAAACACGATTTTTAACTGCATACATTAAAATAATTTTAATAACAGATTATCTTATTCAATTTTCCAATTCTGCCAGTATTTATTACATATTATATTTCTGATACTATTCTAAGTTCTGGAGAGAAAACAGTCAAATCCCTGCCTTGATGGGTCTAGCAGGCAGGCAGATAATAAACAAAGAGTCACAGAATTGAATAAGTAACAAAAATATATAATATGTCAGACTAGGGGAAATACTATGAGAAAAAGACAATAAATAGGTAATGCCTTTGGGGTTAGAAACTGTAATTTAGATTGGTTTGTAAGAAAAAGCGTTGTTGAAGAAACGACAGTCAAGCAGAGACATGAAGTAGACGAGAGAGTGGGCATGTTTATATGTGGGGAAACACAAAATACAGAAACCTTAAGGCATTGGAGTATATGGAACATTCCAGAGTATCTGGTACAGGTTGAGCAAGAAGGAACTGTTTAGAGTATGAAGTTTCGATGGAACGTGGTCAGATTTTGGTTATAATCTGAAGGTAAAAATAAATAGGATCCATCATCACATTGGATTTACCATGTGAATGAAAGAAATCAATGATGACACCGAAGTTTTGGACCTGAGCATCTGTGTGAAGGAGTAATCATTTATTGGGATGGGAAAAGCTGGGAGGAAATCATCCTTGTTGGAGAAAGACTGAAAGTTTATTTTTATTTCTCCTTCAGCTTTGAAGAGTAAATTTGGAGGGTGCAGATTTCGAAGTTGGTGTTTTTTTTTTCTCTCAACATTTTAAATATTTCACTCCATTCTCTTCTTACTTGCAAAGTTTCTAAAGAAAAGTCAGATGTAATTCTTACCTTTGTTCTATCAGTAAAGTAAGTTTTCCCTGTCTATTTTCTTGTTTTATCTTTGGTTTCGTATAATTTTAAATAATATGCCTAGGTTTGATTTAAAAAAAACGTATCCTGCTTGGGGTTCTCTGAGATTTTTGGATTTATAGTTTGGTATCTGACATTAATTTGGGAAAGTTCTCAGTCATTATTGTTCCAAATATTTCTTATGTTCCATTCTCTCTTTCCTCTCCTCTGGCATTTTAATTGTATGATTTATAGTTGTCCCACAGTCATTAAGTATTCTGTTTTTCTGTCTTTGCTCTCTATACTTTGGATTTTGATGATTTTACTGAATATTCTCTAGCTCAGAGATCCTTTCCACAACTGTGTCTAGTCTACCAAGGAGCCGATCAAAAGCATTTTTTATGTCAGTATTTTTTTTATCTCTGGTACTTGGTTCTTTCTTACAACACCTATCTCTTCTTTCATATTTTCTACTTTATTCAGCAGCCTCACACTATATAGTATTAGTTCTTTTAAATTCTCTGTCTGATCATTCAAACATCTCTACTATGTCTGATTCTGATGACCATTTTGCCTCTTCAAATTGTGCTTTGTTGCATTTTGGGGAGCCTTGTAATTTTTTCTTAATAACCAGATATCATGTACAGAATAAAAAGAACTGCAGTAAATAGGCCTTTAGTAATGTGAGGGTGAGCCATGGGGAAAGAAAAAGCCTTCCATAATCCTGTGATTAGGTCTCAGTCTTTTAGTGGGGCTGTGCCAATGGACTGTGAACTTTGTAAGTGTTTCTCAGTTGTTTTCTCCCCACCCAGATGGAACAGCATTGCTGGAGCCAGCTGGAGTTGGGTATTTTATTTCCCCAGGTCAGTGAGGCTTTGATAATACCCAGCAGGTTAGGTTCTGGTAAACTAGTTTCCCTTGATGGCAGGTCCTGTTAAAAAGAACAGAGTGCTCTCTTGCATTTCAAAATGGTTCCTTTCCCCTTTCCACTGACAGAAGCTTCAGGAGTTTTTTTCCTCCGATATTAACCATGGGAATATGTTTGAACTGCTGGAGATATATCTCATGATATTGTGGGAGTCTCTCTGGAGTTTTTAACTCTCTGAATTGTTCTCACCAAGCCTCCAGCAACTTGTCAATTACAATTCAGATTTTACTTCCCTGGCACTGGTTCCCATGGTGGCTTTTGTGCCTGAGTCCCTCCCTGCTCAGGTAAGCTGTGACTCCCTGTTTCTCAGGCCTTGGAAGGCAGCAGTTTGCCCTGTGACCTCCCTCTCTTTTGGATCAAAAAGAGTTGATTTTTCCTGGTTGTTAGGATGTAGTGCTGACTTTCAAGCTCCTTACATATAGAACTAGAAACTGGATTTTTAAAATTATGTTGTTAAGAAATCTAAATGTCTAAAACTCATTACACATACTTGCAACAATGATGCAAAACTCTGACTACAATCTAGTTTAGGAATGTTTGTGAAGATAACCTGTGATATCAACTTTATTAAAATTGCTGTTCTTTTCCTTTGTTAATGAATGTATTAATTCACTTATTTATTCACCAGAGTTTATAAAGTTTATAAACCAGAGTTTACTTATTACCAAAGGTAATAAGTAGATATAGTCGAGGAAACCAGGGTTTGCATTCTGAACAGATATATTATATGCAATTTAGAATATTAACAGGTAAGTAAAATAATTTTAATTAGTGGCAGAAAGGAGACAAGCATGATTTATAGATTTTTTCTTTTCTAGAAAATTTGGGGTCCTGTGGCACTTTTATCCATTTTTGTGGGAATATTATGCTACTGCTTTGCACATGTGTGTGTGTGTACACACACATACATACTGGAATGTGCATGTGATCAAAAGGAATTTTTCAGGAGTATAAATTGCATTGTAGAAGTGTTTTGCTCTGTGGCAAAGAGAAGTAGCTTTGAGCTAAGTGGAGACACCCCCATGTAGTCGGGTATCACCTGCATCACCTGACTCCCTGCTGGCAGGTGTATAGACTCCCAGGAGGAGGAGCTGAATTGGAGCAGTCGCCTCTGTCGGCCAAGGCAAGGACTCAGAGATGAAAGAGTCTAATTTCAGCTGAGAGATATGTCAAAGACTTTATGAAATGTAGCTTTGGTTTCCCTGCATAACTGGAGTTTGCAACTGAGGTCCCCCTCTTTCTGCTACTCTACAGAATTACTTGTGGGAAATACCAGAATTTTTTGGTAGTAATTTTTTTATGTTGTATCCAGTAAAATAAATTCAAATAACTCACTTCCGGTTTTTATAGGCATATTAGTAGTGAAAGTTGTCAGGTTGTCATGAAGAAATATGAAACATGAAACAAGAATATTTTATGGTCCAAACCTATATAGTTTCTGTCATTTTTTTACTACTGTACTGTCATGCAGCTTTGAGTTTATGTGTGCTTTATTTTTGTGGGGGGATGCATTTTTCTATTTTGTATTTCTGGAACAAGCATTTTAAAGATCTTATTTAAGACAGTCTGTTTTTTCCTTCTATCTACATCATCGTCTCATGATTTAATGACAAGAGAGGGAACTACAGTGTGTTGGGAGTTGGTAAAATTTCTATGGTTAAGAGAATTAAGTGTGTGGGCAATGGGGGAGTCATAATCCACCTAAAAATTATCCCCAGGTATTAAAGTAGATGTGGAAGTTGAATCAACCTGAGTCTGTAATGTGTTCATTGTCTGCTTGATTATAGGGTATGAATCTTTTGGATCAGAATGTGATTTTACTTTTAATCTTATATTTCTGTGATTGCGTTTCGTTTAGGCTTTTTGAAGTTCCATTTACTGAATATCACAGCAACCATTAAAAAGTACCAAAAAAGGGCCCTAGCTGGTGCGTCTCAGTGGACTGAGCACCAGCCTGTGAACCAAAAGCTCACTGGTTCTATTCCCAGTCAGGACACATTCCTGGGTTGCAGGTCAGGTATCTGGTTGGGGGTGTGCAAGAGGCAACCAATTGATGTTTCTCCTCCTCTCTTTGTCCTTCCATTCCCCTCTCTGAAAATAAATAAAATCTTTTTTTAAAAAAGTACCAAACAAGGATCTAATGTATAACCTTGTGACTAGTTAATAACATATACTGTATAATAGAAATTTGCTAAGAAACTAGAACTTAAATGTTCTCACCTAAATAAATAAATGAGATAATAGATGTATAATTAACTTAATGGGGGGATCTTTTTTAAAAAGTACAAAATGATAATAGGCCAAATCCGTATTTCTAGTCTACTGAGAAGAATGCCACCCATCTACCTGGGAATTTGTTAAATGTTCCCAGAAGAGCTTATTGTGTTAACAATATTATCTGTACTAGAAAGGGTTACATTTTGTTTATTCAGAGACTATAAACTGTTTCAAATATTCTTGGTGACTTACATAAGATAAGTTTGGTTGAAGGATGTAAATCAATCCCTAACATTAGACATTTTGTCTTTACTTTCAGGAATCTTTGCTATGATGGTCATAAATGAGATTCTTAGGGCCAATGATCTCCCATTATTGCAATGATGTTAAACACTAGAGACCGAATTCCTTTTGCAGCCCGGTATGAATCAGGGGCCTTAAATATGGGGAAAGCAGATGTCTATTGAATGGGTCACATAATAATTTATTTGAAAAGGTGTGAACTAATAGTAATACAAACATTTCAAGGAATCATAAGTCTCAGGAGAGGTCAGTGATGAAAACCGCAAAAATTCAAGTTGAGTTAAGGAACTGGGCTCTCCCACTTTACCTGCTGAGAATCTCATATCTAAGTGGTGCATTCTTGAAAAAAAGTCTTTTCTGAGAACTTTCCTGCTCTCTCCAGTAGATTTTGCCATTGTTTTCTTTGGCCTGCACAGAACCCCACACCCCTCGACTCTCTTGCATGGTCTAACAGCTCAGAGCCTATCACTACATCAAGTTGGAAAGGCAGCATGGTCTTGATACAAAACCAGAATCAAATACTTGAGTAGAGTCTCATCTTTTGTCTCTTCACTATAGAAATAAGGAATTTTGTTTATCTGCTCTGCATTATTTTCTCTTTCTTTAAAATTATCAAATTGTACCTTATAAATGCAGCTTCTTTGAGAAAGACCAGACGTACCATTTAGCATGGTGGTAAAAGGATTTGCTTTGGGACATGATGGATTTTAAATCTTGGTTGAGCACTTCACTGATAAATTAATTTGGGCCAGTTGCTTAATTTTTTCAAACATATTAATTTTGGCAAGTTACTTAATTTTTTTAAGCCTCGGTTTCTACTTAGTTTGGAATAAGAAACTTCACTAACCTTGATCCAGGGAAGTATTAAATGTGTGTGTTGTAATGTTAACATTTACCTATTAAATATAATCACAATGATTTTTGTCTGTAATATAAAGAATGCTTTTTTCTAGGCCTAAAAAATTTACTAAATAATCAAGTTTTTACTGAGAGACAATGTTATCTTTGTAATATTTTGTTTCCTACATATATACATTTTATTTCTGGATGTCCTTTTATGTAGATTTTATTTCTTTGGCTATACCATACTCTTTTTTATAGTGAATTTACAATAAGTTTTACTATTGGGTAAGGTAAATATATCTCTGCAGTTATTTCTTTTTTTTTTATTTTAATTGTTGTTCAAGTACAGTTTTCTGTCGTTTACTCCTGTCCCAGTCCACCCCCCCAGTGCTCCCCACCTCCCTCCCATTTCCAGCCCCTTAGTTTTTGTCCATGTGTCCTTTATACTTGTTCCTATAATCCCCTTCCTTTTTCCCTGAAATTCCCTCCCCTCTCCCTTCTGGATACTGTCATCCCCTTTTCTATTTCAATGTCTTTGGTTATGTTTTGCTTGCTTATTTGTTTAGTTGCTTAGGTTCTTGTTAAAGGTGAGATCATATGGTATTTGTCTTTTACCACCTGGCTTATTTCACTCAGCATAATGCTTTCCAGTTCCATCCATGCTGTTGCATAGGGTAGGAACTCCTTCTTTTTTTCCTGCCATGTAAAATTCCATTGTGTATATGTACCATAGTTTTTTGATCCATTCATTTACTGATGGGCACCTAGGTTGCTTCCAACACTTGGCTATTGTAAATCGTGCTGCTATGAACATTGGGGTGCATAGGTTCTTTTGGAATGGTGTTTCAGGGTTCTTGGGATATAATCCTAGCAGTGCAATTTCTAGGTCAAAAGGCAGTTCCATTTTTAGTTTTCTTAGAAAATTCCATACTGTTTTCCATAGTGGTTGTACCAGTCTGCAATCCTACCAGCAGTCTGCAGTTATTTCTTATAATAATCTTACATTTTTCACAGATATTTTATTTCAGATTAACTCTAAAATTAATTAAAATAATTGCATTGATGTTTCTATGCTAACTCCAATTTGGATAATAATTGGCATATATATTATATGATTGGAATTTTTCTGCTAAATTCTAGAAGTATGTATAAACATCGGTATTTCTATTCAAATTTTCAAAATAGGTATTTCACATGTAATATGTCTAATATTAAGCCTTTGCTGCAGTCTTTTCCTTCCCAGTTAATGGTAAATGTATGTGAAGTTAAGCCCAAAACCATGATGTTATTCTTAACTTCACTCTTCATAACAAATATCCAGTATAAGGGCTTTAGCTTTCAACTATGTCCAGGACACAATCACTTCTTGTGAGTTCTGTGGCCCCTGTCATCTTTATTTCTCACTTGGACAGCTGTAACAACCTCACACCTGCTCTTCCTGCTTCTGCCCCTGCCCCCTTCATACGCTCCACAGGACAAGGAGAGCTACCCTCTTAGAACATTAGATTGTGTCAGTGCTCTGCTTACAACCCCTCAGTGACTTCTTACCTTATTCAGAGTAAGAAACAAAATACTTACCGTGATATTATCTGCTTCTTGTACACTGAACTCATCTGCTCTCCCACCATTTGCTCACTCCACTTCACTTATATTAGCTTTCTTACACACTTTCAACTCAGAGACGGTGTGCTTTTCCCCTCTGTCTAGAAGTTTCTATGCTCAGATGCTACATGGTTTGCTCTATTGCCTCATTCAGGTCTGCATTCAAATTTACCATCTCATTGAAGCGATTTGGATTACCCTATGAGAAAGAGCTATTTTTACAACAGTTTCTATTTGCTTTTCCTGCTTTGTTTTTCTCCATAGTATTTTATTGTTGTTTAACATGCAGTTTGTTTATTTTGTTAATTGTCTGTGTTCCACATCTATCATTACTTCATTTTCAATATGCAGACTGTAAATATTTCTGGAGTTGATGAATGATAAAACATAAAAAATTTAAAATTTTTACTGATTTTAAGTCTTGCCGTGCAGGAACACAACATGTTTTTTAATTTGTGTTTTCAGCTCTGTTTCATGTCATTCAATACATTTTACAGTTTTCATTAAATGAACACATTCTCTTTCTTAAATAGTTTACTCCAATATTATTTTAGTTTCATCATAATTGTAAATGGGTCATTTTCCATTTTGACTATTTATAGCTAGTTAAGAAAACCTACTAATTTTATATTGTCTTGTATTTACCCAGTATACCAAATTATTATCTTAATTCAATTAGTTTGTGACTGGACGGTATATAAGATTATCGATTACAGCATTTCAGTCATGGCCTATACCTATTGTGTCATGGTCTCCTAATGGTTCAGATGGAAAGTCTAGTGCTAATTTGATTCCCATGTTGGATAGAACCCCCTTCTCTACCTCCTACCACTGTTTTCAATGGATTTATGTTTTCTCTTTTTAATAGGAAATGTATAAAATTTTATTAATCCTGCCTGGAAGTTTGTGAATCTTTTCCTAGTTCCAAATCAAACCCTTCACCTCAGGAAATTTTTCTTCTATTATTGTCTAATTATTAACTTGATTGTTGTTTGACCTGTTCCTGTTTTCTCCTTCTGGCACTCCTGTTTTCTACAAGCTCCAGATATCTGTCTTTCTTATCTTTTAATTTTTCCTCAAGATTCCTATTTCTTCTTATTCTTGTTCTTTGTTGTGAAATTTCATTTTTTATTTGGTCTTTACGATCAGCAGTTCTGTCCTGGTAGGGTAGCTCAGCATCATCGCAATATGCCAGGGTTATGGGGTCAATCCCCCATCAGGGCACATACAAGAATCATCCAATGAATGCATAAATGGGTGGAACAACAAATCTCACTTTCTCCCTCCCTCTTTCTCTCTCTCAAAAATAAATTTTAAAAAAATTAAAGGAAAGTCTTGCTCTTACCATTAAAGATCAATAGTTGTATTCTTGACAGTGATCCTCCTCATTTCCAATTTCTTTACTGACTTCATATTTAAACATTACATAACATATGTTCCAGAATATATTCTGTCCTTTAAGTGCTTGTCCATGCATCCTAGTGATTTTTTATGTTTTTTTTTTCATACTCTCCACCACATCACCACATTCATTTCGGCTGCTGCCAACCATTCTAAATTAACCCTTGATCTTCCTTTGGTGGCTTAAAGTGATACATCACTTTCTTCTCTTCTTTGTGTGTTTTGTCAGCACTCATGAGGGTCTACAAAATAGCAGCTGAATTTTAAAAGAAGGCGTAGAGATTGATATTTTTGTGGCATAATTGATAGCAAACTGATATGTATCTTTCTGCTGATGAATGGGACAGAAGCCTGTTAACTGATTGCCTGCAAATGAACCACAGCGGATTCCCGAATGGTGGGATTGAGATTAGTGTAACCCACCCTGAAATTACCCTGCAGGGCAAGGTGTGTCCTCCCAACATCACAAACAGTAAACAGGTTGCCTTTTCTCCAGGGATTTTACTGGTTTTGTTTGTTTGTTTGTTTTTTATGATTACTTTATTGTTGTTTGTTTGTTTGCTGTCTGGATTTGCCTCGAGATCTCTTAAATCCCATGGTTGATCTTGTCCTAAAGAATGCTAAGTCCTCGTCCCAGCTCCTGCTTGCTTACACTCACTGATGCAAGCTGTAACTTGCTGGTGTGCTCTCAAAGCTCATCAACACACTTTCCCTGTGTATATGTGACTCTAGAAGGGGAACTGGAAAGGAGAGTTCAGAGATCATCCTCTGAATTTTGCTACACTCTCGGGTGTTCAAATTCTCTGAGACTATCAGGTTTGAACCGAGTGATAATAATCCACAGATATTTTTGTGTAAATAAGCAGTAGTGACCACTATGTCATATGTATGACATTTATTGTGATAGGAAAAGAATCCTTTAAAAGCTTCTTAGACATAAAAGCAGCCTCACACCCTTATTTCTGCCAGCTGTAAAAACTTTGTGGAGACACTAGTGACTTTCTGCTCTTTTCTTGTTTCTCTGAATCTTTGGCTTTGATGAGACTGGAGTGAAAATCATGCAGGGCAAAGAGCTAAATAACAAAGAAGAGTGGCAAAGTATGGGGAATGTACATTTTGTGATAATTTGTTGAAAAAATGACTTAGAGAAAGATGTCTTATCTTTGTGTCATATAACCTCTCACATAGTTCTTGAATGTTGCTAACCATGGCTAGAAGTACAATTTCCAACAGGTAAACTATAATCTAGCCAATATTGAGGGAGTTGTACATGTCAACAGAGGGTCATATATGACTTTGCCTGTCAAGAACTGAAAAGTAAACATATATTGTTACTTTACTGAAGTACATGGAATTTAAGTTTCTTGTTCTACTCTCTACTGTGGCATTATCAGAACTGAAACTCATACCATTTCCCTACTGAGTCATTGTCAATGCTTAAGAATATGTTTTCAGGCTGAAACTGCATCAGTCCCCGCAGTTGTACATTATATCAAGAATAAAGATGACTTTTACTTTCCTCCAGAGCTGTCAAAACTCCTGATGCTGAAGAGTTTATCTTGGAAAATATAGGTTCAGTCCTGCAACCAGTAGGAAATGGAGAAAGCTCTTTATTTTACAATCAATGTCATCTTAAAAATGCCAGTTTTTTTTTTAATAATTGTGCAGTAAGAACACTTCGTTGATTCACCTTTGTGTGTTTTGGAAGATAAAATCAGTTACCTGTATGTGATATGACAAGTTAGATATCATATTCTGTTAAAATAAGTTCTACTTGTTTATCAAATATTCAGAAATCAAAGGTGATCCCTGGCAGATTGAGTGACAAAAAATTCTTTTGAGTTTCTACAGAAATTTGCTATTTTATACAAAGACTTATGTAGTTTGGAGCCACAGTGTCATTGTCCATTATTATGTGTCTGTAATGGACAAGTAAGTAAGTAAACACGTGTTTGGTTTGACCCAATGAACTTAATTCCATTGTGGTCCTATACTTTGCTTTAGTTTTATAGACTCTGTCTGTTGGATTAGAAATATTTTCCCTCAATTATACTTCATAAACCAGAAACACTGTTCCTCAATCTTTCTTTGTGAGCGACATTTTAAAACAAGCTACTTGTAAAAACCTTCTGTGTTTCTCAGATGCTGAGATCAGTAGTGTAGGTGCACATGCAGTTGCTCACACTACACGTGCGGTGTGTTCATTACAGTAATTTACCCTACGTGTTTGGTTGTCAGTGATTCCTCGTTAGCATATTGAATGCTTCTTCTATATTTAGTAAATTTGTAACAATGTTTCTGCTAGGAAAGTATGCTCTAGTCAATGAATTTCTTTTATTAAATAACAAAAATATCATCTGGTCATTTTACATTACCTGGTAACTAATAAGTATTAACCTAATCGAATAGCTCTAATAGGACATCATTACTCTTCCTCCTTGTATTAAGTGTGAACTTGAGAATGTGTTGAACAGACCTTCATTAGTTTTTGTGCCCATTTTCCACAGAACTTCTAATAGTATCAGTTTCATTTTGGGTCAAACAATGCATGTAATTTTCCTCTGTAAAGAAACTAATACAGTTAATCCCCATTATTCACAGATTCCATATTTGTGAATTTGCCTATTAACTAAATTTTATTTGTAACCCTCAAATCAACAGTTGAGGGTTTTCAGATCATTTGCATATATGGGCTGAGTGGCCAAAATTTTGAATTATCTGACCACACCTGTTTTCCAGCTGAGGTTCAACAAGGCAAGGCTCTGCCTTTTTATTTCAGGTTTTATATTATAAGCTAATTTTCATTTCTCAGTCTGTTTGCTGCCACTGTTTCGCTTTTGTGTGTCTATGTATGTATGACTTCTTTAAAATAACCCTTATACACAGTGCTGAAGTGTTGTCTAGTGTTCCTAAATACAAAACTGTAATGTGCCTTCTGGGGGAAAATACATGCGTAACATATACATAAGTTTTGATTAGTCGTGACCTAAAGTGTTCTCGTCCATGAGTTCAATGTTAATGAATCAAAATGGTACATCCTGAAAAGGAAGAGGAAATTCATCAATCTGTACATGAGACTGATCCAGAAAGTGATAAAGTAACATTTACAGTGTGTGATAAAGCTATGAAAGAAATGAGAAAATGGCTAAATTTATGGTTTTGACTGATTGAAATAAAAGTATATTACACAGAATTCTCGTTACACTGCAAGCCAAAGAAATCTGTGGTCATGTTAGCCAGAGTTAGGAGAAAATGGTAAATCATTCTCCAATTATGCTGACTGGCTCACATGTTTCAAAAGGTGATACGGCATGAAAAAAACTAAACTTATAGGTGAGGCAGGTTTTGCAGATCAGGAGGGTATGGAAGAATTTAGAATATAGCTACTAATTGTTATATAGGAAGGGAAGTATATAGTGATTATCAATGCTACCGTGACTAGTTTATTTCACAAGTATGTTGACAAATGACTTATATAATGCAGACAGTCTTTATTGATGAAATGTTGTGACCAGAGGTTTGTAGGTACCTAACCCAATATTTCCCCTTAGAGAAATAGTTTAGTATTCACTAATTTGGTGTTTGTGGTGACACTAGAGAACATAAGTACCATGGAAAATGATTTTGACTATCAATAAGTAAATATATTCCACTGTGCTCAAATGTCCCATAGAATGTTCTATAAAATACAAAACTACTATTTCTCACCATAAATAAACATGCCACTTAAGTTAAAATCTCTTCGTTTTTAGTCACTACATTATTTATCATTTAGCTTATTGGGGAGAAGCAGTATTACATAGACTATATCTAATTAGTAAGATTGAGGAGGCCACTAAAAATGATAGAAAGTGTATACTTCCTACATCAGTCAGGTTCTTCTAGATTAGCTGCAGTAACAAATAATCCAAATACTTAAAAGACTTACCATGACATCACCACAGTGGTAAAGGAAAATGAAACATTGTATATCACTTGCCAATTCTTAAAACTATGTCACATGTCTAGCATCACATGCTATTTCTTCTTATATTTTTATTTTTTTGCCAAAGAAAACCACGTGATTATTCCTGTGAACAACAGAACAAATTGTTTAGTGAATAGTAAACTATTGTATCTTGTTTCTGTAACAATAATGATCAAAAAACAAAGATAAAAAATCCGGCAATGTAAAAGGTATTGCAATATGAGTCCAACATGCCACCAGCTGTGTTGACCCAGATTCCTTTCTTAAATACCAATATTAATTACTATGCAAACTAGTTAGCATAACTTTTATACTTAAACCCATTCAACAGCTCTCATGTCACTAGAATAACCCAGAATTCTCTAGCCTACTATCAATATCACTTTACAGTGTGTATTTTATCATCTATTTCTCTCCGTGTCTTTCCATTTTCTGATTTTCTCTTGTGCATCTGCAATATCAATTAAAAAAACTCATACCTTTGTGCTTTTGCTTATACTATTTTTTTTACCTGCCTGCAATGCATTTCCTGTCACTCCCTATTGGCCTGGTTAATACTTTCTAATCCTTTAAAATTTCCCTGACTACTGCTTCTATCCCATTGCAGGTACAATTGTTTATCTCCTCTCCTTGTTTCTTGTGATAAACTATCTTTATATTGAATCGAATTAAACATAGCATTACACATATCCACCAGACTGGAGCTTATTCATGGCACAGAAGTTTTGTCTTAATTAAATTTGTATGCCAATGTGTCTCATAGAATACCTGGAACATGTTACATATTATCAGTTATTTGTAGGATAAATAAGGAAATAAATAAGCATTGTAATTTAATCAGATGGCATTATATGTATATAATTTTGTACATCAACAAAATCATAGTAAGTCCAATAAGATTCAATAAATCCAATAATATTCAAGATAGCTATATACTCATAGAAGTTACACGTCTGTGAAGTTTATAAACTTTATAAATTAAAGTTTCAACTGAAGAGTGAATGTTTATTGCTATATTTATGTAGAACTTATAAAACGATTTGCAGAAATATTTTCCAAAAGCAGTCTGTAAAATTAGCATAGGGTTAGCTTCTTGATAAGGTTGAAGACTTCTCTAAGTTGCTTATGAATTATGACCAGGAATTGCTACTCAAGGACAGCTTTTTAAACAAGAAATAAGAACCTGCATGCAAGTTCTATCATAATAATTACACGACATTCTGCCCTGATTAATGAGGAAGTAAGAAAATGCCTGTCTCTTGAAGAATATAGTAAGAAGATCCATAACCAGAAGTTATAGCTGTTCTTTCTTGTAGTAATTGCATTTCACAAAAGCCTTCATTAACATCAATTTCATATACATGTTAAAATTTTAAAACTTGACATTTTAAGATTTATTTAAGCTTTCAATGTATTTGTAGTCTCAGATCCTATTGTTAAATGTTGTGCTCTTTTAAGACTTAATCTTGGATTTCTTTTTCTTTCTTTTTTTTATTATGAATTTTCATCCATGTCTAGTAGCCTTTCTGGGTTTACCAAAAAATCTCAAACTCAATATTTCCAAACCTATAATCATATTTTTTGCTTTCTAAACTGATCCTCTTCTCAGTGACCCCACTCAATAAACAGTACCACCATGCATTTAGATGTGTAAATCAGCCCTGTCTGGTGTAACTCAGTGGATTGAGCATAGGCTTCAAACCAAAGCATGTCGCCAGTTCGATCAGTTCAATTCCCAGTCAGGGCACATGCCTGGGTTCTGGGCCAGGTCCCCAGTAGGGGCCATGTGAAAGGCAATCATACACTCACACTGGGAGTACTATAATAGCCAATCTCCTTTTTGACCCACCATCAAATGTCCTCCTTAGTATTAGGCTTTTCCAGGAAAGCAGAACTAATAAAATGAAGAAATACGTAAGTAGATAGGTAGGTAGATAATTAGATTAGCTAGATAGATGGTAGATAGATAGACAGATGGTAGTGAAATAGGCAGATAGATGATAGATAGATACAGAAAGTTGTTTTAAGGAATTGGTCCCTGAACTTATAGAAGCTGGAAAGTTCAAAATCACCTGTTGGGCTGGAAACCCAAAGAGAAGCTGACACTGTATATCGGGTGCGTCAAACTCATTTTCACTGGGTTCATGGTTGCCTTCAAAGAGCCAGATGTAATTTTAGGACTGTATAAATGTAACTACTCCTTAACTAGGGGCAAGGAGCTCGGCACTGCCGCTGGGTAGAATCAAGGTGCCAGGCTGGATAAAACACGGTGGAGGGCCTTGTGTTTGCCACCTGTGCTGTATATCAAGTAAGAAGGCTGTCTGCTGGCAGAATGTCTTCCTGATGGAGGGAAGCCTGTCTTTTTGTTCTATTTAGGTCTTCAACTAATCAGATGAGGCCCTCTTACATTATGGAGAACGATCTGGTTTACTCAAAGTCTACTGTTTTAGATGTTACCCTTGTCTAAAAACACTCCCATAGAAATATCAAGAGTAATTTCGAATACATATCTAGGCACTGTGGACTAGCCAAGTTGACATGCAAAATTGGGCATCACAATATGGCAACCAGATTTATTATTTTGTGTCACAAATCTAGTCATATCCCCCCTTTCCTTGACAGGGCTCCTTATAACGTGGCAGTTACTTGCTTCTCCATCTTCCTCTAATAGTCTTCCTCTTCCTTTAATGTCAACTCAATGGAAACTTTTCTGATCTGCCTGAGTATGTTGACAGGGTTTAGAACAAGCCTCCCCAAAATGTACCATATGAATTTACAAACTATATTGAGCTGAAGGCAATCAAGACCTACAGACTCAAGAAAAAAATTACCCCTGCCTTAATTACCTAAAGAATTTAGACAGGTTCTTGTCCAGAAAGGGAAATAACTTTTTATCTGAATGACTTATATTTATCACAGAAAAAAATTAATTACAAAATATCTTCTCTTCTTATTGTCTTGGAAATTACCTTCCTTCCATTTAAAGTCCTGGGCCACTATCCTATATTTTAGCTCAGTATGTCAAATAAGCTTAAATGGCCTAATGTGTCCTTGGGTCTGATATTTATGTGGGGCCCCTGTATGTACATAATTGAATTTTATTTTCTCCTGTTGGTCTGTTTCACATTAATTATTAAATAAGTCAGAAGAACATACAAGAGTAGAGCAAAAACTTTTCCTTCTCAACACCGGGCACCTTGAGAGGTGGATTGACCCTCTGTGACAGCGTATTTTCAAGATGGTAAAATCATGATTCTCATCAAACATGAAATAAAAGCCTATTATAGATTTTATTTAGTAATTTTAATAAATTTCCATCAACAGACTTCCCCCCTGCTTCTTGGCTCTAAGTTTCCAGTTTCTTGTTATATTCAGGTTGAGCCTGATCTCTTTTCCCTATCACAAAACCCCTCCCACCGTAGAAGCCCCCTGTATGCCTATCACAATAGTCCCTCATGAGTAAAATGTTATTATTATGTTACATTATTACTTAGAGGTAGCAAGAAATAAGTATATAACATAGAGCTGGGATTAGCAAGAATGGAAGAGCTTCTTAACTCATAAAACTATTATGTTCCAGGAATTACTTTGTAAAGCTTTTCTTGGAATGAAGAATATATTTTATAATGCAAAAAATGAACTAAATGGTAGATAAGTTCCCATATGAAACTCCCAAGTATATATATTTATTCTAAAATATAAGTGAATCATTAGTTTTGTCATAATACCATTACTCTCTGTTAATTATGATTATGATTATGATTTATGCATTTGAATAGCATGTGTTTGAAGGCATGAGGTTGAATTTAAAGACATTGAGGAAGTAGATGAAAACATGTTGGCAAATTAAAATTTAAAATTAAAAAATTTCACCTTTAACTGGAACAGAATCAACAAAAGAAAAAAGCAAACAAAATATAACCAGAGTCATTGAAATTTAAAAAATCTAACAGTAGCCAGAGGGGAGTGGGGAGGGGACAGCGGGCAGGAGGGCTTTCAGGAGCTACTATAAAGGACACATGGACAAAACCAAGGAGGAGGGTGAAAGCAAGGGAGGGAGTTGGGTTTGGTGGAGGTGGGGGGAGGGATGAGGAAAAAATACAGGCAGCTGTAATTGAACAATAATAAAGTAATTTAAATTAAAAAATAAAATTAAAGAATTTTCAGGGACTTCTGATATTGAAAACATTGAAGTTTAATTTTATCTAATTTTAGAAATTAATTTAAACTATGTATTAAACAGTGGTGTGCCTGAATTTATGCTAAGTCTGAGCAGTCCTAAATAGGAATACTCAGTCCCTACTCTTCAGATACCCAAATCCAGTTATAACTTGTCTTCTCCACAGAGCTGTATTATGAATTCTATGCTTTGGCTTATGACTCAAGTTTCTTGATGTCATGTGACTATCTGAAGAGAGAAGTAGAGGTAAAGGGAGAGGCAGAATAATGTTTATTTTTGTGTACGTGTACGTGTTCAATAGGTAAGGGTTGGTCTAGACAGGAAAGACAAAAAAGGGGTTGTATCAGTTCCCTTGGGCTGCAATGACACATTATCACAAAACTTTGGCTTAAATAAAAATAAATTTATTTTTTCACAATTTTGGAAGCTACAAGTCTGAATTTAAGGTGTTGGTAGAGCCATGCTCCCTCCGAAAGATCTAGGGGAGATCTCTTTCTTGGCTCTCCCAGCCTCTGGTGTCTCCAGGTGTTCTTGGCCTATGACTACACCACTCCAGTCACTGTCTTGGTCTTTGTACAACCTTCTCTCTGTCTCTATGTCTTCTCCTCTGCTGTGTCTTATAAGGAAGGACACCTGACATCGGATTTAGGGCCAACTCATAGATTCCAGGAGGATTTCATCTCAAGCAAGATCCTTAACTGCACCTGCAAAGACTCTTTTTCCAACTACAGTGGCATTTATTGGTTCTGAGGGTTAGAATATGGACATATCTTTTAGAAGGGGCCGCTATTTAACCCACTATAGGAGTTAAAATAGGAATGTTATATGAAGAGACAATTGTAGTGGCTCAATAAACTAAGCTTAAGAAAGAAAAAAATGCAAGAGAGAAAGAAAAACAAGAAAACGGCTTCTGGAGGAAAAAGAAGGCTCTGAGAAAAGGTCGAGTAGACTCTTCTCTATAGTTTTTACTTAATGTTACAATTGGACAAGAACACTGCTTCAGTTTCAGAGAATCTTGGATGAGGTGTTAAAGGATGTGAAGTGCTTTTGGGGCTGGAGATAGAAAGACATGAACATGTCTCTAGAAGGATCTTTATCTACTTTGGAGTATACACTCATATTTACAAAGCAGAGGTTTGCTCTTCATGGGGTACCCTTGAAATAAAATAAAAGTTTGTCAAATTAGCTGACTACCAATCAGAATGATCTGGAGAGCTTAAAATCAGAATCCTAGGATCGTCACCCAACCCTATTGGTTCAGTTGGTTTGGGAGCTACTTACTCCAGGCAGGAGAATCAGAGAAATACAATAAAATGTAGTCAAAAAGATCCTTGAAAGGGCTTAACCCTGCTTACCGCCTAAGAGTAAATGAAAAACATAGCTGCATTCATAGCAGTCTTTGAAAGATCTGAGATTTGCATTTCATAGTAGTAAGCAAGCCTTAGGTAGTTTTATACAAAGGAGCACTTACTTGACCAAGTGTTTTTAACAATGGCAGCTAAATTATATGGAAACAACACAAATATTTTTAGGGAAAAGTGACTTTTTTTGTGGAGAGACCTTATGTTATAAGGAAACTTGGAATTTGTGTCAGTGTTGGAAGGCATGGCCTATTCCGGTTTCCTTAGAAAGAAAACATATGCTAAAGAAGCCCATACATTTTCTCTATGTCATTTTCTTTCCTCTAACATTGACATTAGCAGCCTCTGCCTCAGCACAAGCATTTACAACTACCCAGCAGGGACCAGCTTCAGTTTACATTACACTTGACTCAGGGATGTACAAAACCCATGTACTTTCAGGTGTTTTTTTGACATATAATGGCCGTCAGCTTTCAAATATGTGCAATCTGCAGGCAAATAATGCATAGTCGATTTTCACTGAAACAGATTAAATATTAGTTCCATAAAAATAAACGTGTGCACATAATATCATATTAACATTTGCCTCAATTTGTGCAGTAAAGACATGAGGCACTTTTTTCTTTACAATTTGACAAAGCACCCAGGGCTACAGTTTGAAACTTCAATGTACTGCTCATCCTTTATAAATACCAGACCTCAGCAGGAGAACTATCCCCAAAAGGAAGGTTTGGAAAGTACATCGATAAATAAGTTGCTGAAAGTAGATGGAATTCTTCTTGATGGAATGCTTCTGTGACCTCTTAAAAAAAGACCGGATTCTGTTCTCTAATTAATACCCACTATATTTAGTTGCATTTGTGATGTATAAATTGCCCAAAGGCTTCCACTCTGAATTATGAATCATATTTCTTCCTCTTGCTTCAACTTCTTCAGAGTAGACTGAGGTGGATGTCTCTCTGTAACACCCTTGCCACTTCCCTGTCTTATAGATCTTTGAACCAATAGCTGACCTGCAGTTGGGAGAAGAAATTTGAGATGGAGCTTGGCAGCCAGCCCAACCATATCTGCAATGGGGAAAACCTGAAGGATCAGAGACAGAAAAAGGATGGCAGCTGCACTGTCTCACAGGACTGTGGATTGGGATTCCCTCCACGAAAATGCACTTGAAGGACACTGAAACTGAATATATTTGGACTCTAATCTTCCTAGGGTTGGCAGCTACGGAATATTATTTATAAAGACCTGTTGACCTACCACTGCTTTAGAAGAATATTAAGAAGCTTTGCATTGTATATGTACAGTTGAGCATGCATTCATACATGCAGGTATTTATTTCATAAGAAGTTAATGAAAGTGTAAATGAGAAAATAAATGACATGTAAAATACGGAAAAAGATAGAGGAAAGGGTATATGGCTGAAAAAAAAAAAGAAAAACCTGCATATTTGTCTATTTCTCTTCTTTTGCCACAAAAATTGAACCTAAAGGCCAGTGTTTGATGTTCTCTTGATTACTGAGTCCTAGAAGATGTACTTTGAAAGACTTGGATGTTAATCTGAAACTAATTCAAGCCTTTTGAGTTCAAAAATTGGATTGGAAATCTTTTAAGAGCAGGCTTTCTCATAAGATTTCCATTACTTCTATTCTTACTGATAAGCCACAGGTATCAGAGAAACATCCATTTGTTTGCTATCTTTGGATCCTTCACTACAAGAGAAGATGTACAGGGTGAAAAAAGACAGGGTTTGCTTCGAATCAAGTTTCAGAGGAAAGTTTCCATCAATTCGAATTTTCTCTGAAGCTACTCTACAATAATAGCTTAAAGTCTTTATTAGATACTGGTATGATGTTACCTTCAGTGCAGAATGCCAACTTCAAGTGAGGGAGTTGATCTGTTCTAATGGAGAGGGCTAAGTTCTAGCTCTGCTCCTGACCTATAAAATTGATCTTGGATAAATCATTAATTTGCCTTATTACTCATTTTCCTTAACTCTTCAGTGGAACAAGTTACTTAAAGAAGCATACTCTGTAACATAATTTAAATTACTTGGTCAAAATGGACATTTACATGTGTGCTATTGTTATTAATACAAAAAAAGCATTTTTCATACATGCTGACTATGAGATAGATTTATACTTTTCAAATCAAGATGCTTATTGGGGAAACAAGCTCTATCATAAGGGGAACTGTATAAGTGTTCAGTTCCACAATGTCTTCTTTTAATGAACACATATGCACTTTCTTATGAAGTGCCTAAGAATTATATAATATCCTTCTTCTATTTTCCCTTCTGAATATGGCTTCTGCCAGAGGTATTAATTTGCTATCAGTAGAGGAACTTTATTTGGCCACTAGTATGATATAAATACCTTAATGCTAAGTTATGTTGATGGTCTATTTTTCCTACTCCATGTCCCAATGCCACACCCGCTCAATAAAATGACAGGGGAGCAGTATATATCTTTTGTCTGCTGATGGAAAAATAATGATATGGGGAAAAAGGACTGACAGTAGTTTTTATTTTAACCCTACTGCATCCTCATGGAGACCTCAATTAATAAAATTAAACCCCCTTCCTGAGAATCATCAGTGCACTTTAAATATAAATTTACACTACCAAGTAAACCCTACAAGCAGAAATGAAAAATAACTGCTAAAATTTCAAATTCTGAAATAAAAAGGATCACTTCTCCAAATCAATTGCTAAAGATAGGCCTGTAAATAAAAATATCATGAAGGAAATGTCTCCTCAGAATGATGTACTCCCTATGGCATAGCATCATGTGCCTAGGTATCTACTGACACTGCAAACAAGCTGATTGACAATTCAGGTTCATTAAGCATGGATAGCAGGTTTTTTTTTTTAAGTCCCTTTTACCACAATAATGCACAGTTGCACAAGTTACTTCCTTTGTGTGTTCTTTGTGAAAGATGAAACTTAGAGTGCCGTCAGCATTCATATAGAGCGTCTGCTTTATTCCAGAGACTGCTTCGCTTCTTCAAGCTGGTGGTGCTCTACAGATATAAATGAAAATAGAGTAGGTATTTTATGGTTTTCTGAAGGTCAAAATCTAAGACACTGACTTTCTACTACAATGGTTAATAGTTGCACATTATCTTCTAAAAGCTATGGCATATTTGTGGCTATACACCAGGAGGGAAGACATACTTATGTGCTCAGAGCAGGAAATCTATATATGTATTGGAAGTGAGAAAGGAATTGAAATTTCTTTACTATAGTGTCTACTATGTCTAAGAAGTAAGATATTGCAATAAAAGTGATGCCTTCTATTTTTAATTGTCATTGTGGGTTTTTTAATTGTTTACATTGTTTTAATTTAAATCACAGCTAATTTTTTATCATTTTCATGGCAAAAATAAGCAAATATGAAATGTGAATTGTTTGTTCTGGTCCTGTTCATCTTTGATTACACGGTGAAATCATCATATAGTCCCACCAATTTATCACACCATTATCCATCAAACATAAATATGCTTGTGTCTTGCACACACATGCACACACATGTACACATAACATTTACTGTTATAGTACATTATGTTAGGTTAGAATGTTCATGGATACAATCATTGAAAAAATACAAATAACTGATTAGAAAGAAATGAAAAGTCTGAACTCACTATTTTTATCAAATATTCAATAAGCACCTTAAATGTGCATGGCACATTCTGGGTTCTACAATTAAGGTAGTAAATAAAACAGACCCCAAGCCCAGTATGGAACTCATATACAAGTGGAGAAGAGTGAAGATATACTAGATAGTTTAATAAAATCAATAGTATATGGCATAGTATGAGGCATATATTATAAGTATAAATAGAAAAATAAACCAAGGAGACAGCCATTAAAACTTTAAACAAGATGGCCAGGGAAGACTTCAGTGAGAGGTGTATTAGTTTCCTAGTGCTGCTGCAGCAAATTAGCATAAAAATTAGTGGCTTAAAACAATGCAAATTTATTCTTATAATGTTAGAGATCAGTAGTGAAAAATCAAAGTGTTGTTAGGACTGTGCTCCTTCTTTGCCTTCTGGGAGCATTGGTTTCCTTATCTGTTCCAGCTTCTAGAAGCTGCTTGCATTCTTTGGTTTGTAGCCCCTTCCTCTCATGACTCTACTCTTGTGCTTCTACAGTCTCATATCCACTGCTCACTCTATTTCTCATGACTCACTCTGCTAAGGACACTTCTAATTAGATTGGACCTACCTGGATAATCCAGGGTAATGTCCCCAGCTCAAGATCCTTAGTTTAATTACACCTGCAATGTTTCCATTGCCATGTAAAGTAAAATATTGATAGGTTCTAGAAATTAAACATCAACATCTTGGTGAAAAAACATTATTCAATCTACCATAGGAGGCTAATTCTACCTCCTATGGTAGATTGAGTAAACATAAAAGATTGAGTGACCTAACCATGCAATATATTTAGGGGAAGAATTGTCTAGGAAGAATAAAAAAGTAAACTCAAAGTACTGAACAGGTGTATTCCTAATATATTCAAGCAGTAGAAAGAAAAACACAAAGGAGAGTCATAAGGTTAGATAGGTGATACTATTTTAAGGAGATGCATAAAACATCTAGGATGTGACTGCAAGCACATAAGAACTTCGTTCTTCATGGTAACCTATCAGATGGTTATGAGAAAAGAGTGACATCTGCATTTAACAGGATTATTCTGGATGTCGAGTTGAGTACTCTGGAAAAAGTCAGTAGCAGAAGCAGGTGTCTAAATCAGAAAGGTATCTTAATATTCCAGGTGAGAAATTACAGTAGTTTTGGCAGGAATGAGAGTAGTGGTCATATGGATGAGTTTTGAAGGTAGGACTAATAGGATTGGCTGAGAAATAAGAGAATGAGAAGCATCAAGATGACACCATGGTTTGGGGCCTAAGAAACTGAAAGAGTTGAGCTGTCCTTAACTAAATTGGAGCAGACTACGTATACAAACAGTTCTGAAAGAAAGATCAGGAACTTACTTTGAAATGCTGAATTTGAAATTTTGATTGTTCATACAGGAGGAAATTTGGTTTAGAGAAATAAATTCAGAAATCATAAACCTATATAATAATATTGAACCCAAGAGACTGGATGAAATCACCTAGGCAGTAGATGTAGAGAGAAAAGAGAAACTGTCCACCATTTCATACTTAGAGCTTTAGGACATTCTAACTTTTAGAGGCAGAGGAAGGGCTGCTTCATGAAATTGAGATCTGTATAGTTCCACAGGGCCTCATACTTAGATAAGGACTGAGCTTGTTTTAAAATTCTGTTCTTGCTGTGTCATTCTCAATTTTTGACCAATAGTCCCCACATTTTCACTGTGTCCTGGGCTCCACAAATAATGTAGCTGGTTCTAGTTGAGAAGATATAAAAGAACAGGAAAGAAGACACTGTGACCTGACAGGTAAAATCACAATCTGAAAATGTTGGATTCTGAGAACCAGATAAATAATACATTTCTGGAAGTACAGAGTGATACACCATGAAAACACTTGCTGACAGGTCAAGTGAGGTAAAGACTGATAAATGATTACTAAAATTACCAATGAGCAAGTGCGTGGTCTTTGAGAAAAACAATTTGGCAGAGTGGTCAGGGCAGAATTCTGATTGTGGTGGATTTATTTTTAAAATTCTAAATTAAACAATTTGGAGAGATATAACTCTGTCCAAGAATTTTTCTCCACAGTACTATAGTAACTAAAGAGTTGAGTAGATCGAGAGAGAGGGAGAGAGAGGAAGCAAGGTAACAGCATAGTTATATGTTAATCATATTGAAGAAGAAGAAGGGAACGTGTGATGAAGTGGGAGAGCAAGAAAGAATGATTGCTGAAACAACTTCTAAGTAGGGAAGAGAGTCTCAGAACTGGTGCACTGTAGAGGTGCTGGCCTTACCTAGGAACAGAGAGAGGTCATGTATTCCAATCTAGAAGTTATAGTATATGTCCTATGATACAACTAAGAGGACAGATGTAGAGGTGGTGGTAACACTTACGGTGGTTTCAGTTATTTTTGGTGAAATAGGAAGGAAAATAATGATCTGAGAGGGAGGATGAAATAAGAGGTATTATAGATTTGAGAAGATGAACATTTAAAATAATTGTTTGAGAGGATAGAGGAGAGAAGGAACAAGCGAAATATAATGTGACTGCCAGGTAATATTAAGAACCTACACGTGTTAAGTAATCATAAGTTTAAATTTTGTCTAAATTTTGTGTATTTTATCTTTCCAATTTCAGCTATACAGAGACAAAAGAGTAAAATCAGATCTAACAAGGGTTGCTAGTTTGCCAAGGAATTGTGTTAAAATAGTAGAGAAAAACAAGTGAGGTGGGAGCAAAAACAAAATGTAATAATGATAATGTATTATGAGATGTGACATACATTAGGAAAAAAGAGAACAGGAAGAGAGTGAGGAACTGGGAAAGTGTGATGGCATCAATGAGTTCAAGATGCAAGGTAAAGGATTGTTGGACTTGAGATAATAGAAGGAATGGACAAGAAAAGAAATGGCACAGATGGGATGTTTGAAAATGACATCAGGAGAGTTTATAGCTATTGACAAGAGGAAAGCTATTAGGATGAATGTGATGGTATTCGGCTGAAATTGGGGAGAGTAAGTTCATTGGAGGAGAGGACATCAAAGACTCAAGGGGGTAGGGCATTGAAATGAAAATCTGTATGAACATTGTGATTACCAAGAATGACCACGAACAAGAATAGGATTGGAAAGAGTTACCAACAATCCAGGTACTATTTATGAAGTGTGTATTTTTACTACATGATGTATTAGCAGATAGCTATAATGTAGTGCATGTTTTGGTCTGGAATAAGGTTCAAAGGAGATAATTGTTTTCTTGATAAGTGAGAGAGAACACTTTGAAAGTGGTAACATGGAACAAGGAGGAAAGATACATTAAATTCAGTAATTATGTTCTGACAGAGAAAACAGTCACCATCTGACAGAGCTTCACAGAGAGCTCTATTATTAGAAAATAAGATTTTGGTTAGAGAAAAAAATAAAAGAATATTCACAGAAACAATGGAGATTAATGTTGATTTTGATGATGATGAAGCCCCTTAAAATAATCTATCATTGACATATCGCAGGTTTTAATAAATTTTAAATGATTAAAATTATACAGGATATACTCTCCAACTATGATAGAGTTAAATTTTAATTAATTACTAAAAGATATCTGGAAAATTTTTAAATATTTAGAAAAGAAGCAATACCTTTATCAATAATTCCAAGGGAAATTACAAGATATTTTTTTCCTAAATGAAAGTAAAAACACAATATCAAAATTGTTTGTGATGAAGATAAGCAGGAGCTAGAGGAAAATTTGCTAATTTAAAAGCTTATATGAAAACAGGGGACTTCTGGCCAAGATGGAGGCATAGGTAGACATACTATGCTTCCTCGCACAACCAAAATAAGGACAATAATAATTTAGAAACAAAAAACAACCAGTACTGACAGAAAACTAAACTCTATGGAAGTCCTACAACTAAGAAGCTGAAGTATACACATTCATCCAGACTGATAGGAGGGGCAGAGTCAGGTGGCCGGCAGATGGGTCACAGCAAAGTGGTGGCTGGTGAACTATGGGCTTACAAGGCAGCAGTGGGCAGACCCAGCAAGGCGGTAGATTGTGGAGGGGCGTGGTGCACAAAGCGACTGGTTAGCCCATCGGTCCCACATTCACGGGCAGGTAAAACAGGCAAAACTGGGAAGGGAGACAGACTGAGCAACCCAGGGTCCCAGTATGTGGAAATAAATCCTCAAAACTCCGATTGAAAGCACCTGTGGGGGTCAAGGTGCTGGGAGAAACTCCCAGCCTCACAGGAAAGTTTGTGGGAGAGACCCAGAGGGTCCTAGAACATACACAAGCCCACCAACATGGGAATCAGCACCAGAAGGGCCCAGTTTGCTTGTGGTAAGTGGGGGAAGTGACTGAAATCTGGCAGAGAATGGAGCAAATGCCATTGTTCCCTCTCCGACCCCTCCCCCACATACTGCATCACAACCCAGCGACTGGGTTGCCCCACCCTGGTGAACACTTAAGGCTCCACCCCTCACTATGTAACAGGTGCTCTGAGACCCCCAAAAAATGGCCACAAAAATAATAGATCAAAGCTCTAGAAAAAATACAAGTAAGTGATGAACAGATAGCCAACCTATCAGATGCACAGTTCAAAACATTGGTAATCAGAATGCTCACAGAATTGGTTGAATCTGGTCGCAAATTGGATGAACAAATGAAGGCTATGCTAAGAGAAATAGAAGAAAATGTACAGGGAGCCAATAGTGATGGGAAGGAAACTGGGACTCAAATCAATGGAGTGGACCAGAGGGAGGAAAGAAACATCCAATTAGAAAAGAATGAAGAAACAAGAATTCGAAAAAATGAGGAGAGGCTTAAGAACCTCTAGGACATCTTTAAACATTCCAACATCCAAAACATCCAAATTTTAGGGGTACCAGAAGGTGAAGAGGAAGAGCAACAAGTGAAAAAGTTATTTGAACAAATAATAAAGGAGAACTTCCCCATTCTGGCAAAGGAAATTGACTTCTAGGAAGTCCTAGAAGCTCAGAGAGTCCCACAGAAGTTGGACCCAAAGAGGAACACACCAAGGCACATCATAATTACATTAGCCAAGATGAAAGATAAGGAGAAAATCTTAAAAGCAGAAAGACAAAAGGAGATAGTTACCCATGAAGGAGTTCCCATAAGACTATCAGCTGATTTCCCAAAAGAGACCTTGCAGGCAAGAAGGGGCTGGAAAAAAGTATTCCAAGTCATGAAAAGCAAGGACCTACATCCAAGATTGCTCTATCCAGCAAAGCTTTCATTTAGAATGGAAGAACAGATAAAGTGCTTCTCAGATAAGGTCAAGTTAAAGGAGTTCATCATCACCAAGTCCTTATTATATGAAATGTTAAAGGGATTTATCTAAGAAAAAGAAGTTAAAAAACAGGTATAGTAAAATGACAGCAAACTCACAATTATTAACAACCATACCTAAAACAAAAACAGAAACAAACAAAGCAAACAGTCAAAACAGGAACAGAACCACAGAAATGGAGATTGCATGGAGGGTTAGCAACAGGGGAGTGGGAGGAGGAGAGAGTGGGAAAAAGTACAGAGAATCAGTAGCACAGATGGTAGGTAGAAAATAGACAGGGGGAGGGTAAGAATAATATGGGAAATGTAGAAGCTAAAGAACTTATAAGTAAGACACATAGACATGAACTAAAGGGGGGGAATGTGCATGAGAGGGTGTGTGCAGGGTGGAGGGGAATGAAGGGGGAAATGGGACAACTGTAATAACATAATCAATAAAATATATTTAAAAAATCTACATACTGCCCAGAGGGGAAAAATAAAAAAAATAAAAGCTTATATGAAAACAAAGAAAGATTTTATATCAATGATATGTTTCCAATATAGGACACTAGGAAAACAAAAGCAAATTAAATCAAGATAAGTAGAAGGATGATATTAATAAAGATTAGAAATAACTGAAAAAGAAAATAGATACATAAGAAGTAAAGGTAACAAAAAGAAAATACACGTAATGTGGACTTTGTCAAAACTAAACATTTTTGCTCTTCAATGAAAACGATTAGGAAACTGATAGGAAGTTGTGTTTCTGGAAATGATTTTTCATACATATATCTTCAAAAATTTAAAAGTGAGATAAAAATCTAATATAAATAATGAGCCAATGGTTGAGAATATATTTCACAAAACAAGATATATGAATGATCAGTAGGCACATAAATTATTCTCGACATCAATTGTAAATTAAAACCACAATGGTTTACCACATACATTTCCACCTTATTGGCTAAGATTAGAAATACAAACAATATTAAGTGTTGACAAGACAGGGAATTACTGGAATTCATACACTGCAGGAGAGAGTAAGAAACTGCACACTTTGGAGAACTGTTTGATTATAGCTCAGGAAGTTTTCAGTTAACCATATGACCAAGAAATTAGTCTTAGGTAAGACGGTAAGAGAAATAGAAACATATATCCACAAAAGATATAGAAATGTTCAAAGATTTAAAAAAAATAGACACATGACAATCAAAAAGTGAATGGATAAACAAAATACAGTATATTCGATGATGTAATATTACTTAGCTATAAAAAGATATCAATACAATATCATTGATACATGCAACAATATGGAAGAATCACAAAAACGTTCTGAGTGAAAATGATACACAGGGATCCGACAAGATCACTGGGGAGAGGGGCGAACCACGGAGGTGGTTCGGAGGAGGCCAGGCCCTAGAGGGAGGAGTCACAGGAAAAAGCGAGGTCATGATAGATTTTCCTACCCCCACCACCTAAGGGTAAACGAACTAGTACAGCAGCGTTTGGTTGCTCTAGCAACCGAGCCAGCAGGGTGCCGTGACACAGCAGGAGGAAGCTTGAATGGAATTAGCACAGGCTGGAGAGGTTGCAGTGACACATGTACCGTGCAGGTTAACATGGCAGCACAGGGAGGGGCACACTGCCACTCTAGCCTACAGGACTGGCTGCGCGAGTTGGATGCTTCTGGAGTGCAAGAAACTTTGGATGGATAAATTTAACCCAGAGTAGAGAAAAACTCACTGTTCTTCTTTCCCTTGAAACCTTGTCTGGGAGCTGCAGTGACAGCCCTGGAGACTGCATGGTCTGGCAACAACCCGGACCCTTCCCAGCCAGGACGCAGCCACAGCACAGGTGACTGGTGCTGTGCAGTCCTGCTCGGCCAGGTGCATGGACACACCAGGGAGCTGATGGCAGGAGGGGCCAGAACTGGCACTGGGCAAGTGAGCAGCGAGTAGGTCACTGGTGGTGTGCAGACTCCAGAAAGATGCCTGAAGCCCAACTGTGATCAGAAGCCAGCTAAGCTGCCTGTGTTCCCAAAGGACGTTATTTTTAAATGGGAGGAGGAATTCCAGGTGCACCTTTGAACTAATCTGGCAGAGAGTGTCAGGGCTATTTTCTTTGCATGTTACATGTAGAGGGAATGGGCTCTGAGGCAGAAGCTGCCATTCTTCCAAAATGATGTAGTTTTTGAATAAAAGACTCCTTTCCTTTTTCACCAAACCTCTGCCTTAAGAATTCATGGGCAGCAGGACCCCTCTCTAGTTTGGTAACAAAACTAGTCATTCATGTAAGACTACCCACTGTAAATTCCATTATATGAATTATAACACAGAAAAATTGATTTCTAAAGAGGGAAATCATATCAGCGATAATTTGTAGAGAAAAATGAGAGTTATTTGAATTTAAATGAGGCATTAGATGACTTCGTGGGATGGCAGATATTTTCTGTATATTGATCAGGACAGTGATTACACAATAGACACATTTGTGCAACTTGTCAATAATTTATATCAATAAAGTTAAAAAATAAATTACTTACATAATATGTGTCAAAACATTTTTCAAGGACGTCAACAAGAAAATATAAATATTTTTGTTTTAAGATGACAAAAACATGTTTTTGTTTTGTGTCTTTTGTAGTTCTTGTGTTTGGGTAATTTGAAGTGATGGTGAGCTTTATAAATATTAAGGCAGTTTCACAACCAATGCAACATTGTTATTTCTATTTCTATTTCTATTTTATTTCTATTAATTTCTATTTCTATTAATTTAATAAATCAGATAAGTTTTTAATGAAAATATGTCTTGTGGTTCTAAAATATGTGTAAAGAAAATTTTACATTTTTGGAGATTTACTTATTCTCTCTTGGTGGCTAATGAGCTTTAATTAAGTTTAATTAGAAAGTTTAGTATAATTACAAAAAAAGTGTAGCTCATTTGTTTCATCTTTACACCATCACCTCTTCCTCCAGAGGAAAAAAAACTTGATTTCTGGTTTACAGAGAAAGTAATAGAGGCAAATATGATGATTGAATAGGAAGGAATATGGCACGTTTAAATTAAGTTAAAGAGACTTCAGTGTTTTTGGCCCAGTGACACTCTATAACCTGAATAACTATTACTTTTGCAAAATTATTTTGTTTTTTAAGAAATATTTGCTATTCAAATTCCTTGTTTCGATTTTGATTCTTACATTTCCTATTTTTGGTTGCACAAGATTGACACCACCACCCAGTCCCATGTAGGTGGGAGAAAACGGCCTGCGTTTCTCTGAATCCACTGGCTGATAAGATGCTCATTTCCTTTGCTTGTAGCTCACAAATGATTTCCCTCCCCTTATTTACTGAGGCTACAGTGTACTTCAACAGGTGAGGTTATGTTTATGTTGAGAGAAGCTCTGTCTGCCCTGCTGTTTTACCCTCTCCTTTGAAACCACTTCCTTTAATCTCGAAATGTAATTCACCCTGCAAAATATTTCTTTAGTAGCTTGGAGAAAACACAAATAAGAAGAGATGTACTTATATTTTACACACACACGCACACACACACACAACTTTTAGATGCATATATCTATTTATATGTAAATCTCTTAGGATTAGTAAAACTGTATTTAGTCTATTTTATTATGTTTCATGGAGTAGGATTGTGCAATAAATATTAGTGGGAATTAAGAAAAATGAATATTGAACCTTTTCTCAATGAGAGAATAATCATTCTGTTTGAAATGTAATGAATTTTAATTTATGGATGATAACGAGGTCTAGAAAATGGCATTCTCAAAGAATACCATGAAAATAACATTTCTGAACAAGGAGGAAATTCATGAAGAAATCTAGCAAGATGTGAAATAAGATGACCTTAAAATGAAGATATTTTACTTCAGCATAAACACAATTCAGAGTCTTGTAAAGTGGAAAAGTAGTATTTTTGTCTTTGATTGCATCATTTACTAATCTGAAGACTAGACTAGTATAAACTAATAAAATTATCTGCTATTTACTACCAAGCTGAAGCAAAGAAAGAATTTATCACTAAGTGGCCCCAATTTCAGCATGACTTCAAAATTTGAATAAGATTTTATTTGAAAAGAAAAAAAGGGAGAACTTAATAAAAAACAGGTTATATTGTTTCTTTATATTTGAAAAATGAAAAACTATGTTTAAAAGATTACTTTTTCTTTCTCTTTATTTTCATAAGGATATAGAAATCTCCTTTTTGGATAAAAGCTCATTTTGTAGACTTGGCAGAAAATTTGGATTAAATCATTTCATTAGCTCTGTCATTGGGTTAATAAGTATAACAAGTAAAAATAGGCATGCATATGCATAATATATAACATATGTGGTATATATGCTACATAGTATATATAGCATATATACAATATGTAGTATACTACATATACTATATATTGTAGTATGCATATATGCTATGTACTATATATAAAGCACACCATATTTTTGGACTATAAGACATACATTCCTCCCCAAATTTAGGAGGAAAATAAGGGTGTGTCTTATAGTCTGAATGTAGCTTTACATTTACATTGGTGAAATATGTTATTTATGTTATTAAATATTTTACCACATTTTTTGCTTCAAAATTTTTTTCCTATTTTCCTCCTCTAAAACCTAGGTGCATCTTCTGGTCCAAAAATATAGTATATACTATATTATACTATATTATGTACTATAGTATATAGTATGCTATATATACTATATATACACTTTTGTATGTATACTATATATACATGTATAAGTATAAAAGCATATATGTGCCTTTATATATTTATGTAATATATAATATGTGACATATGCAATATATAAATGTATATATTTACTTATATATAAACATGTAAATATATAAAGATATATTTACTTTTATATATAAAAGTTTATATATAAAACAATACATAACAAGTATTTACTTGTTATATATATGCTTCATATATTTAAAAGTATATATATAGTACTTTATATATATATAAGTATGTGTGTATGTGTGTGTATGTATGTATACTTTTTTCTACTAGATACAGCAGATGGACTGCACCTTTGGCAGTTCATAGTTCTCCTTTAGAAAACGATGTTTAGTATCATTTATAGAAATTAGAATATAAACTCTTTGTCAGAATGAATCATCTGAATTTATGTTTGAATTATAAATTCAATGGCCAGGTGTCTGCGTGTCCCAAATATTGCCCTTGTTCCGTGTTCTGGTAAGGTGGCTGAAAGAATTCCCTGTCTACCAGGCAGGAGAGCAGGATGTCATGGGGAGTATCTGACCTCTGGCTGATACTCACGACCTCTCTATGGAATACCAACATCTTTCCAAGGTAATCTACAGACCTCCTTTGCGTGCGACAAAAAAACCTACAAATTTCAATCTGTAAAAAATGTACAAATAAATAAATGTACAAATAAAGCGTAAGATAAAGGATATACATGTTACTTAATAAGAAAAAGGCTGAAATATTCTCACATCCTGAAAGTGGAACACACAAGTCATAAAAATTGGGAACCTTGTGAAAATTTTTTCAGCATAAGTTCCTTTCTTATTATATTCAGTGATACTAGTAATGCATGTTATTTTTCACTATATTGACTAACACTGACTGTTCACTCTGTGCCAAGCTCTGTACTAAGCATTTTCCATGAACTATTTTAAGTAATACTGGCGAGAGTCCTGTCTTAACCCTTCATAAAGCCTGAAGTAATCGTTTCTCTGTTCTGGTCAGTGCCTGACTTCATCTTTCTCAAGGAAACTCCTAGTCCAGGTGAGTACAAGATGGGTATTTGTTCATTCCTGGTCACATTGCTGGCAACAACTGCTGTGGTCAGACTCTCATGTAGAACTTAAAACAGTGACCATGCATGCCTCTCTAATTCAGAGAAATGGAAAAGTAGTTTAAGCAGTCAGGAGAACTGTGTCACCACCAAACAATGTGTGACTTGGGCCTTTCCAAACTTCTATTTCCTCAGCTATAAAAGGAGATACTCTAATCCTATACACCTAAAGTTTTATGTGTTAAGAATTAAGGAATGCAAGCTAAGGTTTTCTGTCAGATACATTTCTCTGTTACCTGAAATGAATGCATAATAAGGCATGCTTTTTTATTATACATATTTTCCCTTTGAGCAATTTCTATAAAATTCATATTTTCTATGTTTATTTGGCCCCAAATAATGAGAGGACTTGGAGCACAGTGGTTGTATATTAGGCAAGTAGGTAAACCAAAAAGGGGCAAGTGGTTCTGAAGCGAGGAGAACCCACAGATACTTCTGACCTGTGTGAGGAACAGTTTGCGTGTTGTCTGCAGCACTCCCTTCTGTAGCACTGGATCCTAGTTATGTGGCAGCTATTTTAGGGCTGTGTGAGTTGTGGATAACTGACAGCACTGCAAAATAATTCTTGTCTATAGATAGGCAAATTGATACTAGCTGGTAGAGGAAAAGCCTGTTCACCTCGGGAGATACAAATTTTGTCTGCATTCACATTTTTTCAATATTCCTACCTGTAAAGGTGTCTATGCTTGGATTCTTCTTTGTATTTGTTGTAACACCTCCTCAATTTCCTCATTAACGGGTCCCGTAAAAACTTGAATATGTGATCATTTTTATATCTGTATTAGTCATGACTTTATCCACTCCCCCTTTTTTGAAAACTATCTTTTAACCTGCAAGGCTCAGTTTTGCTTTCATCTATCCTTGGACATGCTTATGCATGGATATTTAATGAGCTGAACTTTTACCCTTAGCACCATGGCAAGTGCTATCTATGGGGGATGACAAGGACCAGCAAACCCAGTGTGTAACCTGAAGAAAAGAGACTGGCTGATTCAGGAATATCATTCCCTTTCCTGTAATATTTTCACCCTCTTTTTTCTTCTTTGCTTTATTTCTTTCTGCCTTGTGAAGTAAAATAAATGAGATGATCATTTCATTATGATGAATGACACAATATAGGTAGATTGCTTTCATTTATAATACAATTGATTAAATATTTGAACTAAAAAGATTATTTTTCAATGCTTCAAAGATTAAATACCTCTTCTTATCAAAATGGGAGAAATGTGACATACCACTTTGTTCTGATCAAGATTTTTACTCTAAAAAAAAGTCTCAGAAAGAATGCCACAGTGACAGACTGTAGAGTGAGTCAGTGGCTGCTCAGTGTAGACAGAAAGGGATTACGAGTCTGAAAATAACTATAGTGTAGGACTGCCAGTGATGGGTTCAATCACCATTGCCTGGATTGACAGGGGGATGAAAATGAAATACATGCTTTCCAGGTTAATTGGAAGACTTTTTTCTGTTCATGCCATTATATACTCTGAACTAACTTTATATTGTATTATTGTGATAAAATTAATTGCAGATTCAAAAGCCAACCTTATGGACAGACAGACAAAGCCAAAGTGGAGAGGTCCATGGGTGGGAGGTGGGGATGGTTGGGCAGGGGGCATGGTGAGGTAAAAATGGAAACAGCTGTACTTGAACAATAATAAAAATAAATAAATTAGAAAATATTAAAAAAGAGAACTGAAGCTATTCTAAAAAATAAAATAGCATTTACAAAATAAAAAATGCTAGCCTTAAGCTAAATAATCTAAATCATTTTTATTCCATTATAATGTTCTATGTATTCTCTAATTGTATAGAGGAATGAAAAAACAACACAAAATGAACACATTCAAAAATTTCCATTAAAACTGGACAGGATCTATTACTTTGACTGTGGTCTTTATTTTTCTTCATCTTGAGAATAGTTTTATGAAATTTGTAAAATGACTATTGTGCTAGGATACTTACAAAAATCACAAGTCACAACGCCACCTCTACATAAGCAAAGTGAAATGTTGATGAAATTGTCTGCATTTCTTTTTACCCATTTACTCACTCCTTCTTCCTATAGAATTGATTAAATTTAATAAATATTTATCGAAGGCTCTGGCACTGGGGATACAGCAGTGAATAAAAAAGAGTTTTGTTCCTCACAGTCATAAATTAAAATAGATAATTTAAACTTAAATATAATTTTAAGTTAAAAAACAATTTAAAGCCAACAAAAATTTTACATATGTGTACATATAAAAAAAATTAAAATTCTGATGGTGATCAAGTCTACATAGATAATTAACAGAGTAATATTATAAAGAGTGAATACTTATACTATAGAATTAGACCTAGGAGAAAAAGTCTCTCTTAGGAAGGCCTTTTATTTTAGTTGTGATGGCAAAATGATACAGTCCTGCAAAGATGTTGGAAACTGAGATCATAAGAAAATAAAGAGCAATAATTTTAGACCATGATCTAGCAATTCCACCTTGGGTATATACCCAAACAAATTGAAAGAAGGACTTTAATGAGATATTTGAATGCTCGTGGTCATAGCAGTATTATTTACAATAGCCAAAAGGTAGAACCCAAGTGCCTGTATACAAATGAATGGGTAACCAAAATGTGCTATATGCATACAATGTAGTGTTATTTAACCTTAAAAAGGAAGGAAATTCTAATGAGCGCTACAATATGAAGGAACCTTGAGGCTAATATGCCAAATGAAATAAGCCAGCCACAAAAAAATACTGTAAAAATTCATGTATATGAGGTGCCTAGAGTAGTCAAATTCATAGAGAAAGGAAGTAGTTTCCAGGGTGTGGGGGAAGGAGAAAACAGGTGGAAAGAATTCAGGAGATGGGTGCGCAACAAGTGAATGTTCTATTCCCTACTAAATGAACTGCACACTTAAAAATGGTTGAAATGATAGAGTTTATATTGTGTTTATTTTATCTCAGTTGAAAATATAAAGTAGAGATGTAAAGAAAAAATCACATTTATTTTTAACAAAGGAGCGTACTAGTTAATATGTGCTAATTTTTAAGATTTAAAGTTATATGTATATATATATGTATATGTAAGATCACACAGTTTTGTTTTTTCTCTGACTTTTTTCATTTAGAATGCTGCCTTCATGTTCCATCTATGTTGTCACAAATGGCAGGATGCGCTCCTTTCTTCTTTTTTATGGCTCAATAATCTGTGTGTGTGTGCACACACATTATATATATACACATATATATGACTGAATAAGAAATATTATATATAATGTATATAATATGTATAACACCTCCGTATGAATTCTTCTGTGGAAACAGATCATTCCAGGCCCTGGCTACTATAGATAGTGCTGTCATGAACAGGGGAGTGCAGATATCTCTCTGGCATAGTATTTCCATTTCCTACCAATGTATTCCCAGAAGTCGAATTGCTGGGTCATATGGTAATTTTATTTTTGACTTTTTGAAAACCACCATACCATTTTCCACACTGGCTGTAGGATTATATTTATAACCCTACCAATAGTTCACGAGAGTCCCCTTTGCTCCACATCCTCAGCAGCATTTGTTACCCCCTGTGCTGATAGCTATTCCAACAGGTGTGAGGTGAAATCTCATGGAGAATTTGACTTCCATTTCCCTTATGATTAGTGATGTTGAGCACCTTTTCAGGTACCTATTGCCCATTTTTATGTCTTCTTTAGAAAAATGTTTATCCAGGTGTCTTTCTGTTTTTAAAATTGGATTATTATTATTTCTTTGCAATTGAGTTGTATGAGTTCTTCATACATTTGTATATTAACCCTTTATTAGATATATGGTTTCTAAATATTATTCCATATGTTTTCATTTCATTTTGTTGAATGTTTTGCAAAAGGTTTTTTGGTTTGGTGTAGCCCCATTTTTTATTTTATTGCTTATCATTTAAGTGTTATTTATACTGAATCAATTTTTAAAATAATCATAAGGAATTTGAAATCAGGTAGTTCTATGATTTGAAAAACACCTCTAACAAATAGAGTTTGTTGGGTAGATAGATTGATAGAGATAGATAATAAATCCATAAATTGATCTATTGAATCTATAAATTAATAAGAAATCTGTAAATGGATAGATGATAGATAATATTGAATTTTAATAACATATTTTGCTCTGACACAAAACAAAAAAAAAAAGAAACTTCAGTTGAACCTTGAACAACATAAGAGTTAGGACCTACTTCCAGTCAAAAATCCATGTATATTCTTAGACTTCCCTAAAATTGAGTTATTCCTTAGTATTTGCAGGAGATTCATTCCAGAACTCCTGCTGATCCCAATATCCACAGAGGCTCAAGCCGCCTATGTATAATGTCATAGACCAGTGCATACAGTCAGCCCTCTGAATCCACAGACTCCCAACCATGGATCGAGATAGCACAGTTATTTATTTTAAAATCTCTGTATAAATTGACCCGTGTAGTTCAAACATATTGTCCAAGGATCAATTATTCATTAACATGAATTTGCTCACTCATTGCTCATGGATAAAATTGGTTTCTTAGCTATGTAATCAGGAAGCAGGTAACTAGAATTGGAGTTAAATGCACCAAAATATTTTACTGCTCACAGGCTAAAGTGTCAGAGGCATTAAATCTATTTTTAAAACAGCTTGAATTTTTTAGAACTAATTTTTTCTATAGTTATATCCTCTGTACATTTATTTTAGAGTCAAATAATTCATAAATATTATGTAAAATGTAAATAAAGTTCTCCCTGCACAGTTTCCTATCCTCTATCTTACTCACTTCCCCAGAAGTTATGCCTTAGCATTTATGTGTGAGCCTTTTGAGAACTTTATTCTCTACATTTACAAATTTGCAGTTTTTAAAAAATTATTTTTGAGTGGAAAAATATCTTACCTAAATGATATCACCTATTACATTTACATTTTTCTGACTTGTTTTTACTTAATATGTCCTCTACATCTCTGTGTGCCAATGCATCACAGTATGTCATAAAGTAGCATTGCCAAATGCTTTAATTCCTATCTGCAGACTATTAGGTTATTTCCAAATTTTGCTAGATTAAATAGATATTTATAATATTACTTGTGCTATATAAAATACATTGCATATATTATTAATATCATGCTACAATACTATATAAAATATATATGTGAATACTTTATATGGCTATATAATTATATACATATACGCACACATGTTAGAATATATATGATTATATATATATATCCCTATCTCTCTATCTCTATATTTATCTATCTCCAACAGATTTCCATTGACAGTGTATCGTGTGTTTTGGAAATAGGAGTGAATTGATAAACTGACACATATGTAGCTGGCATTTTAGTGTTTTCGAAAGCCAATAAATAAATGTGTGTTTAAATCATATCCCTGGTAAGGATAAGGGCTATAAAGAAAAAGAAGTGCAATAAAATAATGGGAAAATTCAGAAGGGTGTTATTTTTATATAAAATGGTCACTGTCAAAGTGTATGTGCAATTTAAATTTTGATAAATGCTGTTAGATTTTTCTTAATAAAACTCTTCTCAAATGATTTCTCCTTGTCTTTACTCAATGTTACTATTTGGTTGGCTAAAAAGTCCATTTAGTTTTTTTCCATACAATGGCTCTAGCAGAGTTTAGTTGTCTTTAACATCATTTGAAACATTTTTGTTAGATTGTATCGTGACAGCTGTCATATCAGTGTGCATTTAAAAAAGACTTGTCAAAATTGGTGAATTTTTGTGCAGCCATTTTAATATTGAAGATGGTAGAAGATACACAACATTTTCAGCATATTATGCTGCATTATTTCAAGAAAGGTAAAATGCAGCTGAAATGCACAAAAAGATTCGTGCAGTGTGTGGAAAAGGTGCTGTGACTGATGGAACGTGTCAAAAGTGGTTTGTGAAGTTTCTTGGTACTATTGACAGTTTGGCCAAATAGTTCTTTGCTGTGGGGATGTCTTATGCATTGGAACATGTTTAACAGCACCCCTGGCTTCTACCCCCTAGAAGACAGAAGCGGGAGATAGCTGACATACTCAAAATACCCAAATCAAAAAAGTTATTTGTGAAAATGAAAAACGTGTCTCTTCTTTTAGGGAAAATACTAAACAAGACTTCTTGGCCAACCCAATATGAGGCATCTAGATGTAAATTTCCTTCCTTCCTCTCTTCCTTTTCTGTTTTCCTATAGTAGTCTCTCTTTTTATTGTAACTCCTCTTTCCTTTTGGAGAATCAGTGAGATACACTAGATAGGACTTTGTGTTGTGAATCATTTTCTAGTGATTTCTCTGCAGGCATCTGGTGAGGTCTGAGTAGAAATAAGTATTGATTCTTCTAGGGGTCCCTGGGCACTACCTACCAGGCACTAGTTTATGGTAATTTCTTGGCTTGGACTGTTTCTAGAAAATTCAAATAGCAAACTGATGTGAGGTCAGGTTTGATATTATGGATTTACTAATAAAATATTTTCCTCCATTTGGATCAAAGGTCAAAACAGATGAGTTTCCTTTCATCTTCTTCCATTGGTATGTATGATTTTCTGTACTTACACAAAATGAACTATTGCAGTTAACTATTTCCAAGTGTCATTCTGATCCTTTGAATCCCATTGTTCAAAATTACCCAATACCTTTTTGTTATAATTAGAATAAATCCCAAATTTCTCAGATGATTTGTCCCTTGCTTACTTCTTCAAGCTCAATTATCATTCTGTCCTTCATTTGCTGCTCTCCAGCCATACTAAGAACACATCAGGGGGTTTGGCCTTGTGGCTCCGTCTTTCTTGAATGGTCTTTCTTCAGATCTTCACATGGCTACTTTCCTTTAATCACTGACTTCCAGTTCATTTGTCTTCTCTTCAAAAATTCCCTCTAAGGTCATGCTGTTCAAAATATTTCTACTGCCATCCCAGCTCCATTGGTGGGTTTTGGTGGGTTTATCCTATTTGTTTATGTGTTAGCAAGCTCTGTATATGACTTTCTTTAAAATATGTGTCTGTCAGTAACTTCTTTTTTAGCTCGGTAGTCTCAATTCCTGGAATGGGATCTATAACATAGCAAATGACCAATGAATATTTGTTGTAAAAATAAGTTAGTGAATAAATAACTCAGAGTGGTCTCAATATCCTTTCAGTGTGAAGCCTGCTGAGACCAGCAAGAATGACTATACCCTGAATGGCTCTACTTTTACATCTACTAGTTACCAGAAACCTGAACTTTGAATGTAAATGTTCTATCATCTAAGTCAAACAATTTTATCAACTGTTCCACCCAAAGATTTAATCTAAGATCTTTCTAGCCATCTGATGGAGCCAAAAATGAATGAGAGAGTCTGGATAGAGCAATATGCAAAAGAAAAAAAAATCCCCTTCACAGAATTGTGCAGATGTGCTTGTCTGAGGCTGAGAGTCTTTAGTAACAGCCTTGGAGGGTATGGAGTACAGATTCAGTGTACGCTATTCTATTTGTCTATGTATGTTCAGTGATGATTAAATGGAGTTTTCTCCCAGCCTGAAAACCAAAGGTAGAAAATCAAAGGAAGAAACCCACATAGACCTAATGAAAAAAGTGAAGAGTCAAAATATAAGAAGTCTCAAGGGAGGATCTGGGTACTCACTGTTTTGGAGGATCTAGAAACCAGTGTAGTGAACAGGCAGCCCGCACTATACCAGGTGGATGTATGGCCTGAAGCTGGCAGTGTGGATGGCCTCCTTGTCTTCACGTGAGTCCAGTAAGGAAACTTCAACACTGCAGCATAATGAATTGAAGAAAAAAAATGTCAGTAGGTGAACATGGAATCTCCCATGCTGCTGTTAGTTGACATTAAGCTTATCTTGTAGGCCAGTGGTTTCCAAATAGGGGCAATTTTGCACTCCCTCGGGAAAGCAGGGATCTGTCAATGTCTGGAGACTTTTGATTGTCACAACTTGGGGTCCTTTTCTAGAAGGTAGAGGACAGGGGTCAGCTTGACATTTTGCACTGCACAGAACAGCCTCCACAAGAATTACCCAGCTCAAAGTGTCGATAGTTCTGAGGCTGAGAGCCCCTGCTGTAAGCACTGGCTTCTTATGGAAGGTTTTAAGAATGAGGTGACATATGGAAAATATGACTTTAGGTGAGGTTCTGCGATTGCCTGTAACAAAAGCACACCTAAGAAACAATATAACATAAAATACAATGAACATATGGTCCAAACTCAGGTATTCTGGTTTATATATTACTATATGAATAAAATATGCAACTATGGAATTATAATATCACAAAGTAGTTATTTATTCAATACCGCAGTTGATACGTTGAATCATTTTACATGTTTAAAGATCTAGATAAATAAATATTGGATAATTATTATAAACCCATAGTGTTGTTATGCATTGTTCTAAGAGCTAAAATAACATCTATGCTTATTTTATTGTTTCCCTTGATATGGAATAACATAAGACAATATTATAACTAGAAAATTAATAATAATTCAATGCATTACATTAGATGATTGTTAAGTACATACGTGAAATTAAAATATGAAAGCACCACACTGTTACTTTGCAAAATGACATTATTTAAATTAATATTATTATAGTCAGGTGAAAGCAACAACATGAAAAGTTATGCTCTATTGATTTTATTGCAAATGATCAATGTCTCTTATGATCAAAGGGTTTATGTTGATACTGAATTTCACACTTTGTTCTTCAGTTTTTATTTTTAAACCAAAAGGCTTCCAGCCTCCTTTTTCCTGTGTAACAACCCAACATGGAAAAACTATGAAGATGGTTATATTTGCATTAGGAACCACAAAAGAATTTGATTACAATAAAAATAAAGTGAATTCGAGTGTATTCTCAAAATGAGCCAACTCAGGATTGAAGTCTGCAAACCAACTTTGAGCTACTCATATGCTTACTGTTAATTGAGAGGAACAATGCCTTTCTAATAGCTGTCTCCTGTTATCCATTTAAGAGTATAAAGGCTCATGCTGAGTTCCAAATCCTTCACCTGGAGCTATATTATACTGAATGTTTTGTTTAATTTCTAACTAATGAAGAAATGATTATTTATCTATGGATCTCTCTCTCTTTTACAATGTTTAACCTCTGCTTTTGGGTCACAAAAATATGCTTGCAACATAGAATTATTGGGAAGCAAGCAGTATATAGTAAGCATTCAATATATATATTTGTTAAATGAACAATTCGTTGAATAAAATATCAATCTCTTGTTATGGGTAAGAAATCTGAGATGTAGAAATTTTTGTAAAATGTTCAAAATCTTTTGAGACTTCTTACTTCTACTCCAACATTTTCTTCACTGTGGACACTTTTTGAGATTAGATTAGATTTGTTAGATAGTCTTTAGGTCAGAGTTTCCAAAACTATTTGGTCAAGTACTGTGCAATGATATTTCTATCAGCTCCAAAATAAGAAAAACAAACCTACTCTCAATATAAATTTACCTTGATTTTTAAAAAAATTACTATTATCTTTATTGATTGATTTTAGAGGGGGAAGAAGAGAGAGAGAGACATCAATTTATTGTTCCATTTGTTTATGCATTCATTGGTTGATTCTTATATGTGCCCTGACCAGGGATCAAACCCACAAAATCGGTGTGTTGGGATGATGTTCTAACCAACTGAGCTATTCAGCCGGGGCAATTTCTCTTTTTAGTAATCAAATTCCGGGGTTTACTTGGGTACTGTTCTACCTGTCAAGGTAATTATATTTCTTAGTCTCTCTTACAGATGGATGTGGCTATGTAAATAAATTCTAGCCAATATTTTGATAGTGGAAGTATTATGAGAGGCTTCCAAGATGAGAAAGAATGAACACTTTTCCTAATGTCTCTGTAGTGTAAAATGCAAATATGTGGTGATCATAAGGCCATTTTTGCAGTCTCAGGTAGTACTCTCATTAATAAAACAGTGGCAATTTCATAGAAACCTGCATAAGCAATGAATAATGTTCTCCACACCAAACCCAGACTACCTACCTCCAGACATCTTCTACGTGCAATAAAAATGCATCCCCATCATGTTAAACCACTGCTGTGTGTGTGTCAGAGTGACTTGTGTCTTTTTACCTAGCTGAATCTAGTATTACCTCATTTAGCAATTCACGTTTCTCCTAAAATTCTTATGAATTCAACTCAAAGGCTCAGTGTCCGTCAGGAGGTATCTTCTGTGTTCATTTTACATTTTGGAAGATAAAATATCTATTTGTCCTATGAAATTATTTTAAACGATAGGCATCAGGTATTTGTTTATGTTATTTGAGAAATAAAAAAGTTGGCAAATTTATTAAATTCGGAAGATTGTATTTTTATATTTTACTAAAATGAAAAACATGGAAGATGACCATTTGTCAACCTTATCCAAGTAATGAGAAATTTGGAACATCTAATTGGATTCATTGAGATTCTGCCAAGAAAAAGCCAGGCATTTTAAACAATGCCTTCATGTTCATACATTTTTGCATCTTTGCAATTGACATGATCTCCTCAATAATGCAGAAAATATATTCACTTTTATGCAAGATCTAAATGCCTGACCTTTTATAATTATTGATGTTAATGATATTGACTAAGTATAAAAGTCATACCATGAATTACACAGGTCGATAGCTTATTAATTAGTGGCAATTTGGAATGTAACAGTAAATAAAACAAATAGGATGATGATGATTTAGATATTTGTTACCAGGCTATAAAATGCCTTCAAATGTCATTACAGAAAGCTATTCAGTTTTCTTTCAAAGCCAATTAAGTTTCATATATAAAAATATAACCCCTGATAAAATTGTAATCAAATAATGGAGTTTTTGTTCCCCATTGGTGAACGTTGTAGAATCTGTTTTATTTTTCATTCTGACTGCTGATCATTAAATCTGCCTGTCTGTCTGTCCCTCTCTCTTATTTGCTGAAGGAGGAAAGCATATATCATGTAAGTGCAATTTTTAAAACATAATTCCATGGTCAAATTGTTCTATTACACTGTTTTAGCTTCTAGGGAAACACTAATAATTGTGGACTTAAAGCAATATAGTGTTAAACCGGCTTGTGTATTTACCTACTTAAACAATGTACCTTTTAATGAAGATTGTATAGATTCCTTCTTAAGAAAAATAAAGGAATTGACAAAAATAAATTTAGAATTCTGATGTTTTGACCTCTTTCTGATAGGCACTTCTAATAGCAATTTCTCTTTTCCTTTATTTTAACTAATAAAAACTATAAAATTGTTCTATAAACATTGGCTTTTTGTGTAAATATATGATTAAACACTTTTAATTATTTAAAACTTTATTGTTTTAATGAATAGTTTTATAATATTATAATAACATTTATACTTGTTCAAATAAATTTATTTATCATCTGCTTATATTTATTTATTACTCACTAGAAATTGTTACCAAATTTAACTTCCTATTGAATTACTCTCATTGAAAGGAAACTTGCTTCTATTAATATCTGCATTACACAATTTATGCTAAATGCAAGAGTCTTGAAATTGAACACTATACTTTGGGGTTCTTATAACCTGATATTTAAGTATATCTGCAATTATGATACTTTGTGAACTTTATGCTGTTTCAATACCCCATGATGTTTAATTTTGTTCCTTTAAATCTGGTACATTTGCTTTTTTAGCTACTGACATTTAATAAAAAAATATGTGTCCTCAAGTAACTATAAAAGTCTTTTATATAGTTAAGGCAAAGCTGGCTAATCTTTTGCAATATGTATTTTAGTATCTTTATGTTTACACCTGTAAAATCTCTTCTTATAGCTGTAATTACGTAGGTGTCTCTTGTAACTCTTATTTGAGAAAGAGTACCATACTATACTTAGTAAATACCATAATGACTTCAATATATTTTTTCTATTATTTTTATGATCAGTTCAACTCACTTTTCAGACACCTGCTTAGTGTTTTTCAATCTTAGAATGACCATTGTACTTTTCTAGGGCCAAGAGAGTAGAGTATTTCTAAATGACTACAATTTCCATTATACCAAAAGAATATCCTCTCAGGGGATTATAAAAGCTGTAATTTCATCTCAGGGTTCCTATGACTAAACCGCTTGGGTTTGCTCCTACAATTTATGACATTACATGTACCCTTAAAGGAATTATGGACTTATAATATCCCTGGAGATATATTATTATTCTTTATGTTATCCGTGTTTATGTCTAAAAAAAGATTTTGCAACTGGCACTTGGTGGAAGAGCAGATTTGTAGTTATCTCTTCAGTGATTTTTAGCAATTTAAATGACAGCTCTATCTTAACAAAAATGCCTTTCCACAGCAGTTCACTCCGTCCAAAGTCTATATTATTTGCTAAGTTTTAACTTTTAGTAGATACCTCAGAATTCTTGACCAAGCCCTTCCAATTAATATGTCTTATTAAACATAATTACTGGGTATTCATTTAGTAAAAAGTTTTCATTTAGCAATGAAATTTTTTTATTTCAAACTATGCTGGTGAAAAATGTGTGTATGTATAGAGATATAGAATTTTTAAAGATTTTTTTCTTCCCTGAATATTGGCTGCATTTTGTTCCTAGTGAATTCTAAATGCATGCAGGAGTGATGTTAGTTACTTTTGGCATTATTATCATAGGAGAGTTAAGTAGTCATTTCAGAGTCGGAAAGTAGAGAAACTTTCCTACTTAATCTCAGCGCTAGTGATAGCTTGAGTCAGCCTATCCTTTTCTGTGAGGAGCTGTTCTATGCATTGCAAGGTGTTTGACAACATCCCTTATCTCTGACTACAAGATTGCAATAATGCATCCCAACTATGATGACCAAATATGTGTCCAGGTATTGCCAGATATCTGTGCTAATTTCTGTATTAGGTGGTGTTGTAACATTGACCAAGACAGATGTTGTCCTTGGATAACCTTTTGAGGTAGTTAGGGAAAGTGAAAATTTATTGATACTGATATATTCAGCATTCCTTGCTTCTTTCTTATTCCTGTCAACACCTAGAATTTCCTTCGGGGCACATTATCTCCAACATTTTGTATTTTAGCTTTATAGTTTGGGATTGAACTTCATTCTCCTTGGTCCAATAAAACTTGATATTTTTGATCAATTGTTAATGAAAAGAGATGTTCCTTCTCACCTTCTCCCTCTGAATCTGGGCTGGAAATTATGTGGTTGGTTGAAAGAAAAACTGTTGATGACCATCTTTTGAAATTACGAAAGGAAAAGCAAAGAAATAGAATTGAACCAGTGCTCAGTGACATCGTTGGATGTCACTCTAAAAATTAGACCTGGTTCTTAAATTTCCTATTATATAAACCAATATATCCCCTTATTTTTAAAGCCAGGTTGGTATTCTAATACATGCTATATTAGGAATCTACACTTACAAAAAAAGCTATATTTAGAATACATAGGTATAAATGAACAAATAAAATAAAGCTTAACAGTAACACAATTAGTGAATGGCTGACCTAAGATAAATTTCCAGGACTCTTTGACCATAAAATTTGAGAATTAAAGATATAATTCCTATAAAAGTGCAAAGGACTGTAAAATTGAAGATGTTAAAATAATGTCAGGTTTTTCATTAATTTTTACTCTGAGTTCAAGTAATGGCTACAAAATTTGTTGTCATGCTCCTCAGTACAAAAGCACAAGTGATTAGTAAGTGCTGCAGTAATGAGGGTGATGGAAGTGAGATTCTCCCTTGCACTAGTGATTTGTAAAAATATTTTTATAGAATTTTATATTTGACCATGGTAGGTGTTTAACAAATTTGCTTTGTGCTGCACTCAGACTGCTATTGTTTTAACCTGCCTACAGTATGCACTGTGAAAGACTACTGGCATTTAAAGTAAGTTTTTTAACTTTGTAATAATAAAATATAATTACATACAATAAGAGATGCAAATAAATTATGCAATAAATTCAGCAGCTGTTTACCCACCCTTTCTTTCCACCCCTTATCTTCTTCCAACACTTTCCCATCTCCCTTCACTGATGCGCAAACAGCACACAGACACAGACATACCCCACAGGTACCTGAGAGGATGTGATGAGGTTGGTTGTGAAAGATACAGTATGATCGATCACTCATCAGCAGGGCAGGACCTGTGGGTCTTTGAGATTTTCTGGTTCCTGAAAAATTCAATGAAGTACAGCTTAAAGGTTGATGTTTGCACCATTCAACAGTTTAAATATTTTTGAAGTGCGGACTTCCATTTGTTTTTGGAAGCCTATTTTAGCACCACTTCTGGGTTTGTCATTATATAAATTATTTCCTGTTGTATTATCTTGAGCAATTAAACTTCATTTTCCCTCACCCTCCCAGCTTTCTTTTTTTTTAAGATTTTATTTATTTATTCTTTAGAGAGCAGAGAAGGTAGGGAGAAAGAGAGAGAAACATCGATGTGAGAGAGAAACATTGATTGGCTGCCTCTTCTATGTCCCCCAAGTGGGGACCAAACCGGCAACCCAGGCATGTGCCCTGATTAGGAATTGAACTGGGGCCTTTCACTTTGTGGGATGACATCCAACCAACTGAGTCACACTGGTCAAGGCAACCCTCCTAGCTTTCCACCGCTTCACCCTCTGATAAAGTTTATTATGCCTTCTTTTCACTTTTATGAAAACCTTTGGTGTTTGATCCCCTTTCTGAAGGCTCTTACTTTCTTAACTGTTCTATAACAACCACTGAAACTTCAGTTTCTTCTGTATCCTGATACTTTGCCCTCTTGATATTTCACCATATTGCCTGCTAAGTTATAATTTTGGTAAAACCTACAAGTCTACCAAAGAAAAATTCTCCTCCGTTTCTCCTTCACTCACAAACACTTCTAACACAAAATGTGTAGGTTTTCCACACCTAACAAATATTAATGACACTACCTAGAATTTCACAGACCCTATAGTTCCACAAGACTTTCACTCACATCAGATACCAATTGCAAGTCCCAAATTGTCAGCTGTACTTCTGACCAACTGGCTATAAATCAGGAATTTCTGTGACCTTCTTGAGTTTGATAATTTGCTCAAATGACTCACTGAACTAGGAAAACTGCTTAGTTACTAGATTACCAAGTTAGTTACTATCAACAGACTGAAATTCAGGAGCAACCATATGGAAGAGATGCATTGAACAAGGTATGGGGGAAGGGCACAGAGCACTATGCCTTCTCTGGACACAAGAACCCCCAGCACTTTGATGTGTTCAGTAACCCAGAAATTCTCTGGGCCTTCTTGGTCAGAGTTTTTTATGGAGGCTTTATCATACAGGCAACACTGATTAAATCATTGGCCATTAGTGAAGAATTCAACTTCTAGCCCCTCTTTCCTCCCAGGAGGTCAGGGGATGAAACTGAAAGTTCTGAACCCTTAATCATCTGGTTGGTTCCCCTAGCAACCAGTCTGCATCCTTGGGGATTTTCCAGAAGTTATCTCATTAATAAGAACTCAGGTACGGTTGACAGGGTCTTGGTATGAATAACAAAAGACACTCCTTTTACATTTTCTCTTTCTCAGTTGCTTCAGAATGGGTATGAAAATATTATAATAAAAGATACTCTTATTCTTATCACTTAAGAAATACAAAGATTTTAGGAACTCTAGCCAGGAACCACGGATGAAAAGCAAAGTATATATATTCTTAAATATATATATTTATACATATAAATATATATATATTTCTTATTACATCACAATGTCGCATTGCTGTTCCTCCTTTCCCCTCTCTGTTTTAGTTGTTCACTATCCAAGCCTCTGGCTTTGTATTCCCCACTGATTTTCAGGGAGCTCCTAACATTAAGTTCATTCCTATGCCCTATTTTTCCTTTTCAGACTTTTACCTATTCTCAACTATCTGGTTCTTCATTGTAAATTCATGACTAGTTGTTTGTTTATGCCCTGAGCTGAGAAAAATTTAACTATCTATATTCTGAAATATTACTATATGTTGAGATGATGTGGTAAGTCACTTCTTAAATTGCTCAAATGTTTATTAACTGAAGTCCTTGAATGATTACCAAAAAAGCCTTCTATCAATGTAATCACTTTAAGGCAACAGTGAATGAGATAGCTCATTTATTATTCTGTTTTGCAGAGACATAGAGGTAGAAGTTAAGTGGTGGCTCAAAGTGGGTAGATAACTTGTCTTAAAACTATCTTTGTGTTAAAACTGACATCCTTGGCTCTGCCTGGGTACCAGCCATTAGGACTCAAAGTTTTTAGATTTAGTTCCACTATTGCTCTTAGCCGAGAAAATCTAAGATTAGTGGAAGAATGTGGCAGATTTTCATTAAGTGAAACATCAGTAGATCATGAGTCAACAGATTTAAATTCAAAACTGGAGTTCTCTCTAAATCAGCTATATGATTTGGGACAAAATAACTTCTCTGCACCTCATTGTTCTCCTTCGATAATTGAGAATTGTTTTTTATTCTTTCTGGAATTATGGGTAGAAAAATAATACAGAGCCTGACTATAATGATTGTCGTATGTTAGATTCTTGATTTCTACTACAGGTTAATCCTGTTTTACCCAGCCCCTCTACTATGAATTACAATATAGAATTGTGTTTCCTTTACTATCAATGTTTCATGTACCTCCTGGGTATAACTTACTGAGGATCTTAATGATCATTATCTTGTAAACATTCTAATGCCTGCTGTGTGTGTTTAGGTTGATTTAGTGACTTTCTCCTTAGTTTCTTTTTAAATAATATTATAAGAATTTTACCTCTACATTTCTGCACAGTTCCCGCCCATCCTTTTGTTGGAGACCAGATCCTATGCCTGGATCTGCTGTTATGATCTATGGAAGCTTGTTTGAGCTTAAATATGGTAGATTTATCACCATTCCCTACCTGCCATGCCAGCTTCCTAAAATTGTAGGTCTTGAATATCTGTGTTGGGCAAATTTTTATACCCTGTGAAAGATGGAAATTTGGCCTAAAATAATGCCTCACTTTTCCATCTTCTTGTTCAGAACATTTAGTGTGACTAATATGTGGCATTATTCTATGTCTGACAAATGGAAACTCTCCCTTTATTCTATATATTTTTAGCAGAAGTATTTTGAAAACTCCAAGTGACCACTAAATTACTGTTTACAACATTCTGTTCATGTTCAAAATGCTTTCAATCTTGTCATGCTGACTGTATTGAAGGTTACAGAGAAATGCAAAGCACGGAGGGGCTGAGACATTAGCGTGCCCTTTCGATGTGTCAGTCTATAATTATGTAATCTCTCAGGTAAATGCTCCACATGTTCACAAGCTAAATTGTTACTCACCTATTTACCCTTCTTTAAGTTACCTTCCGTGAAAGTTTGATACCATGGCTTGCTCATACATTTTCTTCATCCATTTGACAAAAATTGTATATATACTTCAGATAGGAAACATGATAAAAGCTTATACTTTTCCAAAAACATCTCCAAAAATCTTTGATTCTAGTAATAATATCTTGATTGTTTTTGAAACCATTTTCTGGCTCGATAATATATCCCTGCCACTGCTCTGTAGACTTTTGAAAACGGTGTACTTGATCTAAACACTTTCAAAACAACTGAGCAGCGAGTTTGGCTGCAGAGCTGCGGAGCTACAATTTCTGTGTCCCTCTGCACTAGTCGCTTCACATCAAAGCGGAAATCTGCGAATACATTCTATTTTGTTTCCATTATTGTCACACATAATGATTGCCCAAAAGCCTTCTTCAAAGCTATTTTTCTTTTTTGGACCATTTCTGGTTTCCTCAATAAGATGACATATTGGAGACCCTGCAGTGTTTATAACAAATTTTCCAACCAAACTTAAACATGAAGCCTAAGAATTAAAGTCTGCTTAACAATCCCCTCTGAGACATAATCTCCAGTGCTATTTTCCTACTTGTATTCACCTTGCTCAGTCTCTCCTCTTTTTCTGCCCTCTTAGCTAGTATGCCGTTCTTTATCTCCATGCCCTCTTACCACGCCCGAGCTCCATGGCCAATCTTCCTAATTATAGCTTTCTTGGTAACAGAGACTCCCACATCCTAAGCAATTCTTATTAGCTGTAATAAGACACATATTTGTAAAACCCTACTGACTACTATTTTCCTTATGGCCACTGTATTTTGGGGTGACCATCATGAAAATGCTTGTGAATTTCTAAATAATAGAAACTGCATTATTCAGCCTTTCGTTTTTGGTACCTAAATTAATGTTATGAATGTACACATAAAGTCTTAGTGAATAAAATATACTAACTTATTCTATTACTCAGTCATAATTTCTAACCCCAACTTCATTTGTTATCGCTCATCAATGTTTTTATTAATCTCTAGTTAACTATTTAGCATACTAGAAAGAACGGCAGTTAGAAACTGTTTCTATTCTTTTTGAGCACTCCACCTTTGCCTTTTAATTTTTTGACATATTACCATGTCTTATTTTCTTCTTCATAAGAATAGTTAGGTTGTCTAATCCACATGTAATTCAAATTTCACTGTAAGCGTCATCTGTGTGAGATAGTGGAGATACAGAGGTGAATAAGTTAGTCTTAGTTTTGAGGTAGTCATAAGTAATTTGTGGATAAATTATAATACAAGCAATATTTTTCAACATAATTTTAAAACTATATAAAATATGTTTAAAGATAAATTGATTACTTATGTCTGGGTAGGGATGATGAGGAAGGGGTTTTAAAAAGCCTCTCAGTTTGGGCTTTAAAGAGTAAATAAGAGTTTTGCATGTGGTCAGAGGAGGGGAAAATTATTCTCTAGATTAAAATCTGTATTTCTGTGCTCTCAAACTCATGTACACTGATCTTTCCCCACTTTACTCTCTTGTGCCCTGTATCTACAACATGGCAATGCTGCCTTGATCTTTCTACTCTTCCTTTTACATCATAAACCCACCCTTGTATACAGAGTTTAGCCACTCATTTGTTCATTGAATAAGTATTTGTTGAGGTACCTATGGCCCTGGTTCTGTGCTAGCTGCCTTTATAAGATAGACATGGTCCCTGCCCTAATGCAACTTACTACCTGTTAGTAAGAATGAATTGTTAAAGAGAATGTAAAAAGAAAAAATATGCAGTGATCATTGTAAGAGGCATGGAGAAAGACAGTGTTTTGAGACACATAATTGTAAAAATTAAACTTCGGTCACAAGTCAGAAAAGTTACTGTCAAAGAGAAGGTGGAGGGACTGAGATCTAAAGAATGTAAAAGACTGGCAAGGACTCATCAGCCACGTTAATACCTTCAGACTTAAGCTTTGAGGAGGAATGATAAAATGAATGGTATTATCACATTGAACACTTAGAAGGTACTTATGGTTACACCCTAGAGAGCTGATTGTGAAGTTGGAATGAATGCAAGGAGACCTGCCAAAAAATTTTTATAGGTTATTTGGCAAAAATAATAGTGTCCAACAATGAAGCCATCAGTTTCTGTAACTTTACACACATGCTGAATTTTTCACAATCTTGTTAGTATATTACTTTTATTCTGCCAGTCTCCCCAACTAAAATATCCTTTCCTCTTTCGTTATTAAGTTTCCTTAAAAAACAATTGAGAATCATTTCCTAGCTCCTTTCTTCATCACTTGCTTTTTAGTAAACTCCTATAGTTTTGGTTTCTCTGCCAAAGTTAATTTCATTGTAACGGTCAAGTGTCACACAAAGGACTATGCATGGGTTACGTAAGAAAGACATTGCTGCACCTACCTGGTTGTGCTTGTCTATCACACTTTTCTTGACTTCAATTCAAAAGTCAACTCAGGCTAAACAGTCTCTTCCTCCCATAGCTCCACAGAAGCAATTGTTGTCAAGGTCAAACAATATTCCCAAATTTAATGTTTTTTCTCCCTGAGCATTGGCTCCATTTTAGATTATTTTCTCCTCCTCTTTCATTAAATCTCTAAATATTTGATTTTATGCAAGATTTTTATTGTAGAGTATCTTCTCTGTTTCTGTTATTGACTTTGTTAATCTTAGCTAGTCTCCTGTGTATAAATGCATTTACAAACCAATAGCTATCAAATGTATATCTCCAGCCTCAATCATTTCCTTGAATCCTATCTTTATGTCTCTAGCTACTTACTTGGCATCGCCAGTTAGACTTCTGAGATAAATTCAAAATTATCTAAACCACAAGTAATTCTCAAGCACTCGCTCCTCAAACTTGTGGCATCCCCAGTTTCTCCCTTCCTGATCAGCCTTATCTACCCAGTCTGTTTAAGCAAAACTCCTTCACCCCTCCCCTTCCATCACTCCTCTAACTTAACCTCAAACACAGGTCTCTGCTTTCTCCACTTCTCTCCATCCCCATTGCCTCCACGCAAGCTCAAACCACATTACTATGTATTGCTTGGACAGTGGCAATTGCCTTCTAGATAATTTCTGTGCTATTTCCACTAAAGTTAGCATTTTATAGAGCATCCAGAAAAACCACTTAAGGACATAATAGTTATACTTAGTTATTTCAACCTTCCAAAGCCTTTCATTTACATTTAGAATAACATTCCAAACTGTCTCCCAAAGCCTCCTTCTCTGATTTCATATCCAAACTCTACACCTTCACTCATACCTGTGTCCTTCAAACATATGCGGCTTGGTCCATTGGAAAGCCTTTGCACTCAATATGTCCTTTTCCTGTGTACCTTTTTCACTGACTCTGTTGTGATTTGTTTTATCTATTATTTATATCTTAGTTTCTCCTTTTAGATGCTTTACTAATCTCCTTATGTAAACCAGAATGCCTATTCTACTCGAACACTGAATTTATATTATGGTATGAATGTCCATTACTAAATAAAATTACATTCTTATTTATTAGACTTTTAAAAATCTCTATATCAGCCACTACCAGCCTGTAGCACCAATATAATATAAAGTTTACTGGGTCAGTTATCTTATCTCCTTCACTCACTGCTCTGCTCTATGCCTAGCATTGAGAGAATGACACCTGGCTCAAAGAAGAATTACATTTGCCAAGGAGTAAAACAGTCACAATATTTTTTTTGTATTTATCCATCTTCTTCAGTAAACAAGAGCTACTTGAAAATGAAAAATGAATACTATATTTATAATATTACCTGATATATGATAGATAATTATTAAAAATAAAATTAATTATACAGATAGGGGAAGACTTTCAAAGGTGAGAAATATTTGGGTTGTGTCTAAGAGGATGATTCAGATTTCCTTACTCTTGGAGAAATATCCTAAGGAGAAAAAAAATAAAGTCTTGAACATGTGAAAAGACACATATTTTTGGGAATAAGCAAGGCATTTAGAGTGAGAATTGTGATAAATATGTATCTTTTAACCACCTCGCTAGTGTCTCCAGTGTTAATTTCCCTGCTCATGTATATTGATTCATTATTGTATACCCTAACGACCTCTAGTCTCTTCCTGCTCTAATCTATACATATTGGTATTGTCAAACTAAGAATCTTCAAGTGAAACTCTTCTAATCATGTACTTTCCTACCCCCAACTAGAAAACCTTTGACAATTCCCCAGTGCTGACTGAAAACATTTCCAACTCCTTAAACACACTGAAGGCTCTCCAAAAGTTGTTGCCAAGCTTACCTCCTCCTTTCTCTTTTCTTGTACTCTGTACTAAAGCCAAAACTGAGTATTTACATTTCTTTTTGCATTGCTAGCTTTTTCCAAACTTGGTGTCTTTGCTATAGTTTTCCTGTGTACAATGTCCTTCCTACCATCTCCGCAACCCATACAACTTCCAAGTTTCACATGCAACATGCAACACGCAGCAGGCTGGCTCTGAGCTACATAGGCAGAAATAGCTCTATTTCACTTCACTCCCTTCAATGGGCAAGTGATTGTTTCTAACTCATATTACAATTTCAGTAAGCCTTTCCTCAGCTTTCTATTTTACCTGAGTTTATTACCCTATTAAATGCAACATTATTTGTAACACACTTTTCTGTTTTTCTTATAAGTACATACTCAGTTGATATTTAAAAATAAAGGACAAATTACAGAGAGATACAAAAGTATTTGAAGACTGCATATTGCTGAATCTAGAACAAAGTAATAACCCCATGAATGAATGTAAAATCACAGACTTCGGACAAAAAGCTGTGGGAAAGACTAAACAATAAGGAGGAAAAGAAGAATTGGAAGCTTTCTTCTCAAGGCCTTGCTATGGACTACCCACCATGATCAGTGCTTCTCCTGCAGCTCTCAGAAAAACTCACTCAAGTAGGTCCTCTTATAATCCCCATTTTTCCAAAAGAGGAAAATAAAATGCCAAGTGGCTAAGTAATACATAGGAGGTAATTTGCAAAGAAAAGAATTACGACAATTCCTGCTGACCTTCAAAACTTGTTCACTTGCCAAAAACACTAAAAAACTCACCCAGACTCCCCAAACTCTCCAAAAACTGAGCGCTGAGTATTTTAATAACATAATGTTATAAGTGGTAGAATCTTGCCTTGAGGCTGAGTCTCCAACATTTCAGTATGTAGTGGCTTCTGCTATAGTATACTGACTGTATATCTCTCGTTGTTTTTTAAAATACAAATGAAAGTGTTGTTCATGATGCACTGCAACATCCATTGTCTAGCTTATAATTTTTTTCACCTGAGAAATAAAATCATCTAAGAAGAATAACAGTGATTTAGAAAGCATAAGTTTCTAACACTAGATTTTATGTTCAGAGTGGATATTAAATGTCTTGAGTCAAACCACGACGTATCTGAGTATTACTGAACAGACATCTGCTGTGCTTTTGGTTGGAGTAATGACAGTTGATATTGAAAATATGTCAGGTTTCTTATCATCATGGGCAGAATTCTTAATTAACCTGCTGATGCTGTCAATAACAGAGAATGTTTCTTCTTGGGGAATGAAAGTTATATGCTGAGCTCTGGATATTTCACTGCTGATAAAACCCTGGAGAGCCAGTGAGTCACAGATGGGAGGACGGTGCTCTAAGGAGGGAGGTCTCCCAAAAGGAATTGACTCCCTTGTGACAAATACAGTGATGGGCAGACAGTTCGACTGGTAGGTATTCTGGTTTCTGTGTTTCTATTTCAGACACTTAAGTGCCTGAGAAGCTGCAACCTATGCTTGCCCCCGAAACTCTCATGTGTTCTATTCTGCCCCAGAGAGGTCTCTAAAATAAACCTGATCTCAGTTCTGATTATAAGGAAGTCTGGAACTTATGGGCAACAAAGACCACTAGATGGTCTCTTGTTCAACATTTTCAATAAGTAATGCGTGCACAGAGTAAAAGACAAAAAGAAAAATAACATCTTGTCCACTTTCTTAAGGTGTAAAATGACAGTCTCCACCTCACAATGCTCAGTCTCCTATGCAATTTGCTTTTTAACTATGTCAAGGATTGGATGTTGAGTGTATTCTACCTGCAATTTTCAACAAAATTGGCATATTTATTGACCGTTACTTATTCTTAGATGTGCTACAAAAATTAACTGTAACATTGTCAAAAGGATTCTTGCAGACGTTTTATCCACAGTATTTTAAAATTTATTTTCGTGTGCATTATTTCAGTTAATTTTTAGGTAAATGTCAATCGATTATTATCTTAATTTTTCAAAACAAAGAAATGAAAACTCAGAGAGATAAGTAAGCTGCCCGAGGTTACACAAGTAGGAGGGGAGTTGGAGGAGCCAGGACTCAAATCGAGACCTGTCTGGCTCCCAAACCGAAAAATGCTCAGGAACACTATGAGACCTGATATTGCCTGGATACAGCTTCACAAATTCAAATTATAGTGATTCTTGCATTTGCATCAGAAACCCAGCTTCATCTCCACCAACTGAACAATTAACCCACACAGTTTCATAAAAATGTGCTTTTCGCCCATTCTCCATCCTAGATTTAACGAAAAATGGCAAGGTGTCCAATTAAATGTTAATTATAAATAAGCAACGAACACTTTTAAAATATAAGTATGGCCTTACAAAATGGTAATAGTGGACATCATAGGGCAGTTACCACTCAATATTTGGGACTTTCCTACATTAAAATGACATTTATTATTTATTTGAAATGAAAATTGAACAGGATGATCCCCAGAGTTTCCCTGAGGGACTAAGCTCCAACAGCAACTGAGATGACGAGTTAGTAACCCCTGCCCCTTCTTGTTTGGGTAAGACTTTTTCCCCCCTGTGTTTATGTTTGCAGCCCTCCCAAATAAAATAACAGCTTTACGACCCCAACCTCTGGCATCGAGTCAAAGACAGCCAAATTGAGACATTCTCTTTACTTACACCAGTTTCAAATAGCTTATTATCTCAGCTGACTGTTTTAAAATTGGCACCTGAACTACTGTGAGAATTTGAAAAGTTAATAAAATGCTATGAGAATGCATTGAAATGTCTAGCCTTATAAAATAAATTGTGGCTTTTAATTATTCTGCCTATATCTGTCTCCTTCCTCTCATAGGTGTCAAAAATATAAAGTACATATATTTGTGCAATATTAATAATTATAGCACTTACAGAAGTGAGGGCCATACAGGAGATAACACAATGCTTTGTAAGGGACTCTGTCCAGAAGGAAGAAATGGTAATTTCCTTAGGAAATTCAGAAACATTTCAGTTATGTAAAATGCCAGATCTACTTATGAAACTTTTTATATCATCTCCGTATTTTATGTTCTCTTGAGCATAGATTTGATATTTTCTTAAATTGCACTTGATTATTATCTCTTATAAAATACGAACTTCTCTAGAAATGGACTCTTTATTAAATGTTAAAATGTTTTCTTACACCTTAAATTTAAATGGAAGGGAACAATTATCTTTGAGTTGTGAGTGCCATTTTTTTTATCTCTTCTCACTGACATGTGCTATAATTCAATCTCTGTGTCCTGTTGCTGTTCATAAACCAACAAGCTCTGGTGGTTTATGTCATCAGTGGAAAACCTGAAAGTGAATTATAGCCCTGCCTGCAATCTCTATGTTCTGCACAGAAATAGCCAGTTTTTCAAAATGTGCAATTTAGAGACTTGGGAGCAACAGACGTATGAAGCATATTTCTTGTGGGCTGTGTGAAAGTCAACGTGTAATGGGGTGCAGAGCGTATTCACCACAACCCTTGATTGGGGAAGGGGGAGGTCGATGATATGTTTAAAATGTATTGCATAACAATGACAAGTTAATAGCCATGTCTTCTTGAAGGAAAGGGGGTTGTTGCCCAGGGGGAATTGAGTACATGACTGTGAAAACGCTCAGGGACTGGGGACTTACGACATACCAGGGGAAGCTTATATAGCGGCTGCACAAGAGGCAGGGAGCTGATGCATGCCAGTGATACCCTGCATTTTTGGGAACTTTTGCCCTGACGAAAGATGGCAGCAAAAAGAAGGTAAAAAACATGGGGGAAGTGGCAAAAATGGTGGACACTATCACATCATAGGAGGTGCCAGTTGTGAGGTCACTCAGGAAGCTCTGGGATGAGCATTGAAAGGAGGGCAGGCTAAAAGAGAAGAAGGAGAAGCCACGTGGTCTGGATTCAGAGAGAGGAAGTCTGACAGCCAGCAATATAGGGAGTCACCAGAGCTGGCAGTGCGGCAGGTGACCTGTCCAGCCACCTGGATTCATGAGACATGCTTGCAGCTGAATTGTGACTGGGAATGCTGAGCTGCAGACTTCTGCTTTTCTGACAGATGGCACCTCTGAGTGGCATATTCTGAAACTGGCCTGGTTTGAAAAGGGAGGTAGGACTATGTGTTTGGGGGCAGTTTTAAAGGGAGTGGGTATTAACAGCAGAAATTCACCATTATTCTAAATCTTTGTAACCTTTAAATACACGACCTCTTTTCTTGTTCACCTGATTCTTGCATTGGAAGTCACACTTCTGGGCGGCAGGCAACTGAACTCCACAGCTGTTCCAGAACAGCATTAGTGAGGTTCTGTAACGAAAGCTATGAGAATTCAAAATAAAACATTGATGTAAAACCGGTTCAAAACATACCCATAGTGTTATGGGAAACAGAATTTTTATTAATATTTGAGAAATGGGAGAGGGCTGACTTTGACTTATTTCTAAATCTCAAAAGAGTTCCTTAAAAAAGTTAACAATTTTATTCACTGCTAAATTGGGATAAAAATAACTTGGAAATACTGACTCATGGACAGTAGGGGGTTCTTTGAATTTATGTGTTAATATATTTATCCTCATAAACACGTATAAAATTGTCAAGTTAACATCCATAAAATTGGCTATACATAGAACCAACCAGAACACACACACACACACACACACACACACACACACTGGTACACACTGTCTTCCAAAAAGTCGCTGAAGAACTAGACATTTTCTAAAGAAGATTTATTTAGATAATTAACTGAACTAAACTATCATTATTTTTATTAACCATAAACACAATACTTTTCAAAGATCAAACAGCATTGCCAACAGATAAAGAATATAAAGAATAGGTTGAGAAGCAATGTGCAATTGTGTTAGGATATAACAGTGCTATATAAGGGCTTTTAAATATATGTTTTTATTCAAAGTAAAACTTAGTACTCTCATTTTCAAGAACTGTACGGTGCCTCTCTTGACCCTCACTCAGTGCAGTGTGCCATTAATATATGCCATGCACTGTTTGAGGTGCTACCAAAGCTTTCAAAACCCCACAAAAATCTGTGAAGAGAACAGATACCTCTGTCCTCAACAATCTTTTAATATAATGGTGGAAGATAAATAATAAGTAAGTAATCATTATATAATATCCTAAGTGGGATATGAAGAAAATAAAAGGGGTTGCAAGGAATCAAAGGAAGAATAAGAGGTGTGTCATTTTATATAGAATTGTCAAAGATGGCTCTCAGATAAGGTGACTGACATGTGAACAGAAATATAAATAAAATGATGGAATGAGTCACCTGAATACTTGGAAGAAGGGGGTTCTAAGAAAGCCAAGTGTGAAGATTTTGAGGTGGAAACATGCTGGCTGTATTACAGGAACAGTAAGGAGGTTGCTGTAGCTGCAGCAAAATCAGAGGAAAGGAGTGATGGAAGATGGGATCAGAAAAGTAGGGAGACAAGGGCCCTGCAAGGCTTGTTATGGAGAAATACTTGGATTTGATCCTTGGTGAAGCTGGAAGCCAACGAAAGTAGATCAGAAGTACTCTTGATATAGGGAAGTGACCTAAACCCAGTAGGCCTTAGCACAGGATCCCGCTCCCCCAGTTCAAACGGCAGTACCAGCCCACCCAACGGTGGTCCGGCCTGTGCACGCCGAAACATAGGGCACTAACTAACCAAATAAGGAAATCTAAACTAACCTCTGTATTCCTGTACATTCTGCTTCTGTATCTCGCTTCTGCCACGTAGCCCAGAAGGGATAGAGTATATAAGCTCTGTAACTCCTTTGTTTGAGGCCCAGAATTTGGAGTTAGGCTCCTTTGGGACCACGTGTAAGTAAAGGATCGTGCTCTTAACCCCTCTGGTGTCTGGTTGTTTTGATTTTCTGTAACACTCTGAGCATGAATAGTTGTCTATTCTGTTGATAATAGAGTGTAAAGGAGATAAAGGTAAAAAATAATCATGAAAGCTGATTACAAAGTTGCAGAAATTTTTTTCAGGGAAGATAGTATGATGACATGGTAAGATGACATAGATGGAAGTTGTGATCAATTTCTGTTTAGATTATGAAAGCATCAAAATAATTTCTGATCATTGGGATGTGGGTGTGAAACAAAGTAACCAAACATGATTGTAAGGTACTGAATTATTGGGGAATAAATGAGTAGAAATATCTATTAGTCTGGGTGATGAAAATAATGGTCTTGAGACTGTGTTATACAAATTCCATAAATTGGAGAAGGCTCTCACATCAAATTTACATCTTTTGTCAAGAGGGAGATTTAGGTAAACTAGCGGTGATCCTAATTTATTAATAAAATTATGTGATTCCATAATTCAAAAAGCATTAATGGTTAAGCAAATAGCATTAAGAAGTTTTGGTGTGTAAAATCATGTTGAAGTAGCTCTTATTACAGTCAAAAGATGCAGGGATCTTGTCTAAGGAAGTTTTTAAAGAAAAGCCCCCTCCAAATAATACTTTCATGGCCTTTATTTATAAAATTTAATGGTGTCTGTGACTTCACTTTTCAGGTCACAGGCTGAATGTGCTATTTCCTCTTTCCAAGGCCTCAGATGTTGAGAAAAGTCCTCTGTGGCTTAAGATAGTTCTACTTTCAATTCAATGGGTCTTACCATTTCTCACAATATTAAAGGCACATCATGGGTACTTATACAATGTCAGCTAATTTGAAATAAATTTCTTGTTATTGCAAGAATGCTGACATCAGAAACACAAGTTCTGTCCATTAAAAGTCCAGCCATTGTTAATATAACAAGAACAGTTTGTGTGACATCTATGTAGCCTGGCAGTCAAGGAAAGTGGACCAGAATGCACAAGATGAACAATAACAACTTCACTATACTAGTGAGTGGAGTGGTAGATGCCATTGAGTGAGCATGTGTATTGTGTAGCCATTGCATTCAAAATTACTACAGCAATTAGAGCAATGGATCTGCATTAAATTTTGCATTAAGCATGAACATTTCTCCAGGGAAACTATTCAGACGGTTCAGAAGGTCACAGCTATGGGCAACTGGTTCTTAGCAGCTTCATCACAACAATGTACCCACTCATGAATCACATGTTGTGCAGAGTTTTTTGGTAAAATATCAAATCACCGAGGTGACTCAGTCTCCACCCCACAATCCAAATTTGGTGCCCTTCAACTTTTGGCTTTTCCCAAAACTAAAATCACCTTTGAAAGGAAAGAGATTTCAGACCTTGGATGAAATTCAGGAAAATATGACAGGGCAGCTGTCAGGGCTATTTGGAGAACTGTGTGAGGTCCCAAGGTGCCTACTTTGAAGGGAACTGAGGCATCATTGTCCTATGTACAATGTTTCTTGTACTTTGTAGCTTCTTCAACAAATATCTAGTTTTCATAGTACTTGGATGGATACTTTCTGGACAGACCTATTCTATCATATATTAAAATTCAGTGGGAAAATAAGCAGTTCAATTGAATTTTTTATTCAACCAGTATCTCACTTTTTGGTCTGATATTCTTTACCATGTACAGTTTCCTCATTGATTTTTAACATAAAATCACTTTTCAACCCCTTATTATAGTAGTCTAGTTAAACAATTTCCCAATTGACAGAGTGATCTTTTTTGGAGAAAGCACACTGTTGGAATCCCTATTCTGCCATAGGATGGAAAAGTCAATGAACTTGAGTTACCATTGGTTCCTATACAAGTGCAAAAAGTACAAGACTTATTTTATAGGGTTTTTGTATTGGAATAAGGACATAGAAATACCTAACACATAGGAGGGAAAATAAATGAGTTGTCATCTTCAGGTATAATTTATGTGTAATTTCTTAGCTCTGTGGTCACATTGAACAATGTTAATTTTAGAGCATCCTATAGTGAAAAGTAGGTCAAGAAAAAGAGAATTTAGCTTCCTGCCTTCCTTGCCATTTTTTTAGTTGTCTTTAAGTATGGGCCTTTACATATTAGGGCATGTCCAAAATAAGCTGTATTATCAAATTATGGAACATTCTCCATTAGAGGAAATGCCTAAAAATCTCTATTCAAGACATTTCTTTGGGGGATATAAAGGGCTGTAAGTTCAACAGAGATATTGATTTTGTTAAAAGGAGGAAAAACAACCTTCTTCAGGGAAACCATACTTGAGTGTTTTTTAATAAAAATGGCTTCATCATTGTAGATCTGTTTGTAGTCATATAATTAGAAACAGTACATTTAAAAAAACATGGAAAATTCAAGAGGAAAAATGATTTGATCATGAAATAATGTCCGATTGTGCAAACAAGCAACCTGTGTCTTTAGCACCAGTATATAAAGCACATGTCCTTGGGATCTCGCGTATCTCAGCACAGATAGTCTGCTCAGGTGAGTAGCCAGAATATCTTTGAAATACAGCCCTGACAGATATAAGCAATTGTCACACTAAGCCAAGCAAGGACAAACTTCAAAGATGTAAATGTCCTATTACTCTCACAGATGCAGAAAAAAGTAAGAAAACAACCCATGACCAAAATGCAACTTCATTAAATTTTTATTTTACTTACCTAAATGACATTTCTTGACACTTCTGAAAAACTAGAAGTAAAACTCATAGCAAAAAGATGAGGAACTAGGTAAAAGGATCTGAAATCAAGGTTCAAGATGGAGAATCCCATATAAGGACCCCATTTAAACCTAATGGCCTCATTTAAAACTAATTACTTCCCAAAGGCTCACCTCTTAATAGCATCACATTGAGGGGTTAGGACTTTGACATATGAATTTGGGTGGGCACAAACATCCAGTCTGTAACACTTGGTAATTGTTATATACATTAAATATTAATAAAAGTTCATCACATGGACACTAGATTGATTTGGATTGAACAAACAGAAAAGAAATAGCACATAGCACTGTTCTTTAATTTCTATGACATACTCAACAACAAAATATAAAGCAAATTTTATTGACAACAATACATTAAACAAATTAATATACAGCAGCTGGAAAAACACATAAGGTGAACCTACAACATAACCCTAAAACAATGAATATAATAAGATAAAATGAATATTAATGATCATTATCTCAAATTTTTCAATTACCTTAAGCAATTGAAATAATCTGTCTAATTTTGCATCTATCAAGCTGGATGGGTTTGAATATAAGCTGTGGTCAGGATTTTGCCCTGGGCACAAGCTCTTGTAAAACACCAGACCTACAATATTGTTTCCAGAGAGCTAGACACAACACAGCAGGGACGCACACTCTAACTCATTTGTACCGGGGAAAAGCCAGGGCAAGCAGTGCTCAAAGGGCAACCACATATTCCTGCCTATATCACCTTTTTATTTATTTGCTTACTTACATGTTTTAAAACATTTTTCCTTTGATGGTCTTGTGCATTCTTCATAATTCAGTTCAAATATTACTTCTTACGAAATCTCCACCTCATCTCGGAGGCAGAAAAAGTCATAGCCAGTTGGCTCTTACATGCCATGTTTATGAACGCACTCACCTCGTTCTGTTTAACAATGTCTCTTACTCTAGACTATGAGCCCTCCAAAGGCAGGAAGTGCATCTTACTGCGCTTTGTTCTTCTTGTGCACGGAATCCAACACCGTTCCTACTGAGGAGTACAGGCTGCATTGTTGAACAATTCAAGGAACAGATAAATGTGTAAACATAAGGCATTTTGACTCCAAGAACTTCTATCATTTATGTTGCTATAACTTAGCTTTTGAAGTATAAAAAATGTATCACAAGATGATGATTTTAATTTGTAATCAAGGGTACAGATTCTTAAAGATAAATGTTTAAAAGTCCACTGGTAATTTTTTTTGAGATAAATTTAACTATAGGCAAATTGTAACGTAACTGGAATATAAATTGTGAACATTCTATGTGACACAATTTGTTAGTTACATATGTATCTTGCTGAATACAAATCTGTTATTAATACCGAATACCAACAAAATCCTATTAAAGTTAAAAACAGTCCCTCCAAAAGTGAAAACACACATAAAAATATTTGTCAAAGCAAAACAAAGAAATATAAACTTTACAATGAAGTGTTCAATAGTGAAGTCAGCGTGAGCTTAAAAGATAGAATGTAATGTAATGATAAAGTTTTGATAAAGTTTCAAAGCTTACGTTGATTATGAGAATGAAGGCTTAGAATGTCCATTATTGAACACTTTTCTGCAGCTCTCTTCAGCAGATACTCAACTTATAAAGAGCAAATGCTTTCAGGAATCCAGTCTGTAAGAAGAGCAAGAATAGCATTTGGAAAATTTATTAAAATACAAAAGGATCAAAAGTCTTTAAAGAACTAATCTATGTGGTGATCTCGCATTTTCTTTGTACAACTAAATTGAGTCCGAAGTATTAAACTGAAACTGTGGAACTGTAATTACACAACTAACTAGCCACCTGCAGTTCAGATAGTGTCAAATGAATTGGGTCAGTTTGGAATGAAGTCAAATGCTTAAATGAAAAATAAAACCCTTCCATGGCCCTGTGATTGGGCTGTTAATATGGCCATGAACTAGCTCACACTTTGAATAGCAAAATCTTCAAGATCTCACACATTTGCTCTTATATTATGATTTTCAGTGTCTTCAAAAACATATATGATGAGTGTGCTTAATTTGTGAAACACTCAAGCTATGAATGCCAAATAGTGTTTTTATTGAAAATAATAATTAGAAATCACACCTTTCAAGTATTTGCCTCTAAGATACAATGAACAAAATTACAAATACATGTATCATAGTATAATTTCTAAAATACTTTCTCATGTTTCATTTGCTCTGTATAAGAGCAGCTGAGGAAACTTAGACTCCGACGATCTGAATTTCTAAAATTCTTTAGCTCAGAAGTGGTGAAATTGTCAAGGGATGAAAGAAACTCCCAGAAACTTGGTTCTTCTCATCAATGTAGTAAAGCATTAAAGATCAGCAAGTCTATTAGTGTGCAAGCAGGGTTTATTGGTGATCCGTTCTCATGGAAGAGACTGAGTGTAGCTAAGGTGGGGGTGGAAGGCTGAAAAGGCAGAGGTTCAGGGTGAGGCAGGACAAAGGCAGTGAAGATAAGGGCAACCCAAGGCCAGGGTGGCTAGCACTCGTGGCCAGAGGGCAGGTGACCTGAGGCCTGGCAGCCAGAATGCCAAGAGCACCAAGCAGAGACCTTTGTCCTGAGGACTTTTATAGTTGTCAGGATGGGGTAGGGTGAAGAAGTTACATATTGATTGACAGGCAAAGGTGGTGCTAGCTCTCCAGGACTGGAGAGTGAATACCCAAAGGCAATAATGGGCTTCTTCCTTTAGGCACTATGGGCCCTTTTGGGCTTTTCAGGCCCTGCAATGAAAGCACAGTTTAAAAGGCTTTCTTTCCCAGATAATGGAAAAGACACATAGAATTTCAAGGACTGCTGAGTCAGTGGGTGGGAATGTATCCCTCCTCCTCCTCCCTGCCTTTGTTATTCTACCTAACAGTCAGGACTCAAATTTTATGACTTCAAATTTTTAAGCTCTTCAAGGACGTTGTTACAAATCGTGGGTATTATGTATGCATAAGTTCCACCAAAATCTAGCAATATTTCCTAGGAAGGAGAATCATGAACCATTGGGTATAGTATTAGGAGTGAAGGATAAGAAATGACCAGACATATTTTATAGTACAAACTTAATATTAATTTCAGATATTTTCTTCTTACTAAGTATGCCAGAAACTAAAGGTTAAAAACATTATTTGTCTCCCTGGCTGGTGTAGCTCAGTGGATTGAGCGTGGGCCTGTGAACCAAAGGATCGTGGTTCAATTCCCAGTCAGGGCACATGCCTGGGTTGCAGGCCAGTTCCCATCAAGGGACACACGAGAGGCAACCACACATTGCTATTTCTCTCCCTCTCTCCTTCCCTTCCCCTCTAAAGATAAATAAATAAATAATTCTTAAAAAATTATTTGTTTAATGTGGGAAATTCTTACAGGATGAGAGTAGAGGCCAATAACCAATCACAATTTTGCAGTCAACCATTCTGGAAATTCAGAAATCACTGTCTGAAATTTTACATATTTTGACCTATTGTCTTGTGTAGACAGTACGTTCAGGTGTCCTGGCTTACGTTGACAGCCACAGTGAAAAGGCATAGTTTGCTATTTCTTCTATATGTGTAAATTGTACCTTTTCAATAGGTGTCAGTTTCTGGGCAGACAAAACACAGTCCCCGATCAAATCCAATAACGTATTAAATGAAGTGTTTGTTTTCCCCACCCCCCGACAGCTCAAACTTTGAGAACAAGCGCCTTGTGATAATAGCTGAACACAGAGATTTTAAGACATCCTATGGACTCAGCTAGACTTCTTAGCCCATTATGCTGTAGAATAAGCAAGAGATTATTTACAATTTAACTGGGATATGAAAGCAAGAAGTTTTACTTGCTGTCAACAATTGCGTTTGATACCAAAACTGAGTTTATCACAAGTGGCCTGGGAAATTTCTATACTTGTGGTTCAGGACTGTGGCTCCGTGCTCCTTGAAACACCCTGAAACATGAAGAGTGTGTCGGTCAATGAAGAGAGCACACCACATTTAGAAAAGCCGCTCTGTACTTCGTGGGAACCCACGTTTGTGAAAAACGTTCATCCAATCTGCTGTTGCAGTTGAATTAAGCTCTGTCTTAACTGAAATCTTGGTTTTAGTATTGCTCTAGATTTGTTTTAACTTTAAAATTAGTTTTTAATATGCTGCAACATGTGTAAGGTTGCTAGAGTGTTTGCTTCAGACATACAAACCAATCTGACACACAGTAAGATGTAAAAGGTGTCAGAGGACCTTGTGGGCACCCGCTTATGGAGCGAGAGGGCGTTTTCCCCGTCAGTGTGGCTGGCGGAACAGAATAGGAGACCGTGTCCACCAGGAGGACCGAAGTCCCCCAGAGCCCACACTGTATGTATTGGTTATAAGCACTTTAACTTGTTGAAAAGAACAGTTTAACAGACATGAACAGTGAATATTATCTCACGGTTCCCTAAACTCTGAAAATTAATTTGAATAGTAAGTAAATGCAACACACTTTTGCAGAAGGCAATGCAAATGAAAGTGTCTGAAGAAGTACTTGGAATTCATTACAGAGAATATTTTGTGATAGGAAAAAAACGTTAGTGTGAGGCTTTATGTGCTAAAGGCAAGATAGATAAACCAGATAAAGAAATCTACACAATGAAAGGTAGAAATGTTGAGAAAAAGACAAAAAGACCAAGACCTTTTGGAGGGATGAAACATGTGAGGGAAAATTTGGCAATGTGCTACAGAAGTTTCAGAATGGAAGAGTAGGTCAGTAAGAAAACAGATTTCTGAGGTTTTAATAGACATGGTAAAGACAGAGCTTGTGTTTATTTATTTATTGCTATTGAATTATTTTTCATTCAAATAGTGGGTCTTTGGGTGCTTTTTAGGGTTTTTAAATATCCACAGTCAAGCATATGTTCAGAGCACAGCCTTCAAAGCCAGGCTGCCTAAAAACTTTGTCTGTCAACTATGTGCCTCTAGAAATATTCTTTAACCTCTCCATCTCATTCATTTAGCTACTTCATCTATAAATGGGACTAATGAAAGTGCCTGTCTCATGGAGTTGTTTTGAGAACTATTAAAAAATTGTTAAATGAATTATAAAACATATAGGACAGCGCCAGGCATAAAGTAAGTACTATGTAGGTAATTTATGTAATTACCTATTGTTATTTCAAATGACTTCTTATTTTTTTTGTTCCACACAGGGTAGAAGTTAAATTTCAACACTCTCTGTGTCCTCTGGCTTCTACGTAAATGACTTCTGGTTAATATGAAGTTGGAGTAAAGTTTTTTTTTTAAAAACTTATTTCTTCTGCTTCCTGTTCTGACTAGTGACTCTGCTACTGCAGTAAGCCATCTGTCTTGTTAAGGAGAGACTTCATGAAGACATGTTTCCAGTGCTACCTTTGAGTATTTCTTTTGGCCTCTGCTCCCTGATCACCCCATTTATTATCAAACAGCTCTTGATCATCCTGATATCACCATGTTTTTCATTTATGTTTTCAGCCCATAGGAGTTTTACGATGCACATTTTATTGCTATTACTAGTCTGACTCTAGATTTCTTTAACTCTCTCCATGGCTTAAGGAATCTGTTTCTCAGGATGACAATATGGTGGTTCACATCACAATACAATCCAATCTTCATGTTAACGCCATGTTCATATCATATGTATGTCATGTTTTCTGCACACAGGCTGGTCTGCGGCATTGTGGCTCCACAGGTAAAAGTCAGTAGTAGGTTTCCCTTCTGTGCTTCAGAGACATTTCTGGGCTATATTACGGTCTCTTTATTCTGGACTAAACCATGAGCGTTATTTTAATTGTTCCCAATTTTTTATTAGCCATTCTCAATGAGTTTCCAAGTTTGAAATGCAACAAAATGCTTTCTTAGCCATATTCAATGTGTTCTCAAGTTTGTAAACACTTGAAATGTTTTTTATATGATGTCTTGGCTGTATACTCCCTCAAACCTGGGATGACCTGTACCTTAAATTTGTTATGTTCTTGGTCTGTTGTATTGGAAAGACATTCCAGATGCTCAGAAACATATTGGGATACAAGCTCCATTTCCTTTCCATCTCCTTAATATTATAGCAGTATGTCTTTCTCTTCTGCCTGTGTCTCACTCTTTTTGTTTGATCTTTAGTCTGCACTTAGTATGTGATAGGTATTTGCTAAGTACCAAGACCTAAAAAAAATGAAAAATAAAATTATTTTTGTATTCTCTACCATCAAAATATTTTAAAGCTATCAGATAGGAGAAGAGATAAACACAAAGGAAAAAGGAATTAAAGAAATAACATGGTGAAATACTTTTTACACAATTTAGTTTGTGCATGTGTCAAAATTATATAATAATCTAGTTACAGGGTAAATGACTGTGCTCAGGTCAGTTTAAGATTAGATTTTCTTTCTTTGGGAAATCCTCTAGGAAAATAAGCGGTTAGATAACCATTGTACTACACAGAAGAACAAAGAATCTAGTGAAGACTCCTTATGCCTTCAAGACCGGTTAAAGGTAATTAGGCCCCTCCCAAGATTAACCGTCCACAGAGGGAATGGATAGCTGAGTTCCCCAAAGTGGTCTTATTCTCATTAAAATTTATTTGAAAATTAATTAAGCCTTTTATCAGGGATGATAATTTTTTCCCAAAAAGGATTTGTAAATTACAAAGTTAACAAAGTTTCTGTCCTAGTCCATACTTGGGTCGATTTTTCTTTCTGGGTGAGTTTGTGACAAGTTGAATTGAAGGTCTGACTAAGGAATTACTAATTGCCTATTATGAGGGAAGAGAGGAGGGTCAATAAATCTCAGTCAAAAATTTCTGCTGAGATAAAAGGATTTATCAGCAGTGGGAAAGGCATATCTACCATAATTTGAATCCTTGATAAACTGAAACAAATGATTGAGGCCAGCAGTTTACCTCAAAACAATATAAAATGTATGGCTTCACTGAGTTCTATGAAATGGGATGCTGTGAACTGAAAACAGATGCTACAAAACTCCGACTTTGATATGGGGGATCAGATGCAGCTGGGCTCTTCCTAGTTCAACATGTTGAAGGACTTGCACAGAAAACTAGAAACTCTACAAGTGTGTACAAAGAAATGTTAAAAAATATGGATGTGTGTTATATATATTTAACGCTAAAGTAAGAAGTGTGTACTTTAGAAAGAAATCTTTCCTTTTTCCCTCCCGCCCTTGTTTCCCTTCCTTCCCCTTCCTTCCTTCCTTCCTTCCTTCCCCTCCCTCTCAATCTCTCTCCTTCCCCCCCCCCTTTCTTCTCGATCACTGAGATGGAAATGAAAATCACATAGCAGAGTTCAATGATCAGAACAGTTGTCCAGGCCCAGGAAGGGCAATTTCCTGAAATACAGAGTTAAGTGCCACTTAATGAATGCAAGAATGAAAGAACAGAAGGGTGAAGAGCCGTAATGGAAATGTTCAGTGAATTCTATCTCCTGTTTTAAAAAATGTTGAAAACAAAATTCATACATATTTCTAATTACGATTGTATAGACTTTAAGAACTTTATAAAGCATCTTAATCTTTGCAGTTTCTTTGTGGTTGTTATTTTTTGTTATCTAGTTGGTTTTTGGTTTTGTTAGCAGATTTGACAGTACAAAATTGACCAGAGATAATAATACTGGAAGTTAAAATGTTATTCAATACTTGTCATTCAGGCAGTAACTAATTTAACTCCTATAACTACCTATTGAGGTAAATACTATCACTATTTCTAGAAGAAATCCACGTGGTTAAAGAAAGTTGAGTAACTTGCTCAAAGTCACAGACAATTGTTGACCTTGATGCAAATAGAGGTCTTTTTATTTTTTTTAACTTCAAATCCTAAGTCGTTTGCACTAAACCTTCTGTGCAATCCGTCAATCGTGAGCTTGAAACCCATCTCTGCCACTGTTTATTTAGTAATCATAGATTATTTAGCCTCTCTGAGCTACACGTCCTCTCATGAAATATACAATTTTATTGTCCCTTTTCTCCAAAGAAACTGATCTGGCCAAGACATCTTGTATTATTATTTCCTTTTTCTAAAAAAAACTTATCACTGGGAAAAGCAAAGAAGAGGAGAGCTAGAGACAGGGCTTTACTCTAGTTTGAAGCCAAGTTTAAGGTTGAAATCCCCCAAGGGATAGAGAGTGTTGACTCATCAGCTGCTCAAAAGCACAGGCTGGAAAATTTACTCTGAGATGCAACAGCAAACAGCGGGTAGATACCCTGTAAATGTGTATGAAATTATGACTCTGTTCTCAGTCTTCATGTGCTTTGTGCAATTATTCAGAGTGATCTGTAACACCTCAGAAGCTGTTGAGAGGACTATCATGAGGATGGCAGTGTAAACCAGTAGGAGGTAGGTATAATTTTTATATCGCCCACTGGTACTCTGACTAGATACACCCTATATAAAGCAGATTTAAAACTCAAGAAGTGTTTCCATGGTAATGATGTCAAAGAGAAGCTAGAAAAGCCTGGAGTACTATCAAGGAGGAAAAGTGAAGAGATCTAAATCAAGCCAATGCAGTTAGTTTTCTCTCACTTTTTCAGGAAGTATGTGGTAGGTGCTCATTAAATATTTATTAAACTGAATTCAAAATAATGTTGTGACTGCCACTGTTTCTCCACCACTCCGAGTGAGAAAATCGAACAGATGATAGGGAGCACCTGAAAGTTCTTTTGCCTATAATAAAATGCTATATAAGTGGGAGTGGCTGTTCACACATTATGAAACCATCATTTTTAGACTACTAAGCATACACTGAATGCCGAGGATACAAAGATTAATGAAGTCTCAGTTCAAAAATAAGTCATGGAAAACAACGTGTCCGAACAATATTGTCTTGGAAAGGAATGATCATTAAAAAGAAACTGATGTAGAAATAGCAAGTGAGATTTTTTAAAATTAATTAATTAACTTACTTATTTTTCATTGTATTTTTTCCCATTACCATGTATCCCCCTTATACCCTTTTCCATCTCCCCTCATTCCACCCGCTCCCCCGCCAGCCCAGTCGCCACACTGTTGTCCATGAGATTCATGATACCCTTTCAGGTGAGCTCTGGATGTTGTTTACCAGCCCTCTGGGGATTTTCTGGTTGTAGAAAGCTGTGCACCTCTGATCGTATTTTATGTGGAGTAGGCTATTTTACAACTCTGTAGGGATGGAAGTCATGTTTTAAAAAACTGGTAACAATGTAATGTTTCTTGTCCACAAAAATGCAAATGAACTCGGTCTAGTAGAAAATGAAAATCTCTGTAAGACAGTTTTGTTTGACCCAATTTTAACATCTTTCTTGTTTCCTCACCGTTTAATGAGCTAAATAAAATCTTTGATAAATGTTCGTTTTATGTTTGCTGAGAGCCATGATTTTATCATCTTGAAATTTATACTTTTACAGAAGGTAAATACTGAGTGCCTCTTAGGTGCCTGGCGTGAAGCTCAGCAATGTCATTTATGCTACCTTATTGAATATCCAAAACCCTACAAACTGGGAGACTTCCATGTAAGGCCTTTGTATACTGATGTTTAAGAGAAAATTATTCAGTGACACTCGTTAAAGAACAGTAAGGCAGACTCTTTATTCAAGAACATCACAGTAAGTGTAGAGACTGCTGCAGCAGCTTTGTGATGGAAAGAGAAACTGGGCTCAGGAAATACAAGAGGAAACAGTGAGAACTTGTAAATGAGGAGCAGGTTGGGGATCAATAGATGGAAAATTGCTAAGAGAAAACATCAAGGATAAGGGGAGATTCTGGCTGGGTTGACCTAACAAGGCTCTTCCTGAAGGCAGGGACGTCACAGGGGAGACGGTGGAGGATGAGAACTTGATGATCAGATATCAAGAGTAGTCAGATTTTGAGAATGGATTGACCAGGACCCTTACTAAAATTGGACAATGTGGAAATAAGCACAGAAGCCCAGATTTAGGACCCCAGTTTAGAAGGTAATTTGGAAGGTCCTAACTAGAGTTTGGTCAAAAAAGAAAATCTTTTCATTGATAAGAGTTTGGCAGATTCAGGAGGAAAAGATAAATTAACAAATATTTGTGAAACAATGTACTAAGATTTCTACAAAAGTTTAAGGGTGGTTCAAGTAGCAGGTATTTTATTTGGAAGAGGTGAATTAGAACTTTTGGCTTATTATATATATGAAATGTTTAAATGTCTATATTTTAATGTTAGACATTTACAATGGGTCATTAAAATCTGTATTAAATATATCTTTATAATGTTCCATTTATGTTTCAGAGATAACTTCATCTTTTAATAAACTGGTACTTTACCTTTTAGAAACTTAAGAATGAAGAAATTTTGTAATGGGTCAATGCGTTGAGCTTGCCATAAATCTCTTTATTACATATAATACCTGAAAAAAAATTAATGTTAAAATAGTCTAGTGTAGGGGAACTCACTTTAGATGTAATATGGCTCCAGCAGCAAAGGCATCTGGGAAATGTTGAACTCTTAACTCTATAACCTCAGGCTTGGTTGACTATGCAGCAAACTAGAATGCTGTCCAAAGGTAAACGTCATGCCCCAGGAGTAAGGCTAATGAATGTATAGAGTGTGGTAACTGCCTGATGTTATCTGTTAACTTAGAAATGCAGTATTCTTTCTGGAGGTCTACAGGACTACCCACAATATAGTTTTACTATTAAACCCCTATCAAAAAGAGACCCTGTCCTGAGAGGGGTATGGATTCTCCCAGGCTGGCCACCTCTGGGAGCAGCTGCCTTGTCTGCATATGTAAGTTTCTTTTATTAAAGCTCTTATTAATTTGAATAAGGCTACATGTCAGTTCTTTGTAATTGATCCTGAATTTAGACGTTTGGGGCTTGCCCCTAACACTGAGGCACATGTGAAGCTGGAATTTTATCTGGATGAAAACAGAGTCAGTGAAGGGAATGTTCACGTATGTCCTTTATAAATATCAACCTAGGCTACAAAGTAGAATACAAAATCAGCAGCTGACTTTATGTGAAAATGACCTTGCTTTAGAAACCCCTTCCAAAAATAAGAAGGACAGGGATAATTTGAGGTGCTATGTAAATTGAGAAAACAAATATTTGGGGAACTTCTTAAATCACACCCACCTATAATTATCTCTTTAACCATGAGGTTATAATGTAGCTTCCAGTTGTTGAGTGCTATACTGATTCAGTCAGATTACTGTCAGGTACTCACCATGCTTCCAAAGATAAAATCTTGAGATCCGGCCAGTGTGGCTCAGCTGTTTGGGTGTCATCCAGCAAACCTAAAGGTCACCGGTTCGATTCCTGTGGGGTTCCAGGGAAAGCAACGGATCAATGTTTTTTCTCTCACATTGATGTTTCTCTCCCTTTCTTTCTCCCTCCCCCATCTCTAAAATCAAAAATAAAATTAAGAAATTAAAAAAATACAATTTTGCAGTATATTAATCATTAGAATTGTCCACCATTAGTCCATAGACAGCAGTCTCACTCATGTTGTCATGCATGTTACCACCAGAGGGCACCCTCTATCCCTGGATAGAGTCCAGGGATATCTGGACTCAGGGATAGCTATCCACTGGACACTCTAAGTCCGTGCTTTCTTTGACACACCTTGACCAGAGATGGCATGCTAGGTAGGAAAATATAATCGAAAACAGTAAGTTTCTCTCTCAAGAATTTGAAATGGAAATATGAGGGAATTTTTCATTTGCCAGGAGGCAGATATATTAACAAACAAAAAGAAAGAAAAGAGATAAGCTGAATGCAAGTACATCTTATTAAAATAAGCAAAGCATTCACATTCACAGCCCATGTCTTGGTTCTACCATGTGTCATGTTCTCCCTAGGGCTCAGCTCCAGGCCAGTTCTTGCTGAGACCAGGGAGGGGTTGTTCAGATTTCCCTGGGTACATATGCATATACGATCTTTAAACTTCTATTTTATACGGCAATTGAATAAGGTTCACTGAGGGATACAATTCAAGCCCAGGGTTCTAACTTCAAAGCTTCTATGCGTTCTTTCATATGTAGACGGAACCATGGTTCTATATAATTTCACCAGCTTTATTGTTGGTCTGATGTATAGAGTAGCTGGACTCTTGACCAATCATCACACTGCAAATGGTCTATCTGCTATGTCCTCATACTGGATAAAGAAACAGTTTGAACAATATGGTAGGTAGGTAGGTAGGTAGGTAGGTTAGGTTAGCCTGCCAGAAACTCAGTCAGATTTCGTCATTATTGTTTCTATATCCATATGATCCTGTGCTCTCAAGCTCCACTTCTATCAGAGGATTCTTACAAAAGTCAGAGCTGTTGTAAGTACCGTGGAAATAAAACTTCTGCACATGAAAAGCTATGGCATTTATGAAATTAAGAAGGTCAGCATGACCATGCGCTAAGCCAGAACTGGTATTATAGCTATTTATTCCATAACCTTCGCCTTTCAGCATTTGTTTTGTGAGGGTACTTCAACCACCACATTTTTGTCCTTAACATAGCTATCCCTTAGAAATCGGCTCCATGGGGCACAGAATCAAAAGAAATGTTTCTGAAGTACAATTGGGACAAATCGTTCCATGCAAAATTGGAGGCTAAAAAGAACACCAATTCTTATACAAAGTAGTGTGGATGTAGTGGAACACATGTTTAAAATACTAATGGAACTATTTTACATGGATAAGTTTCACTGTAGTTAATACCTGAATGGATGCTGCTTTTATAGTTGTATCTCTCTCACTGGCTTGCAATAGAATTCCAGGATAAGAAGCCACATGCCAGAAAGAAAGAATTTAACACTGTTAGTATTGTTTGTGCCCGCTTTACATTAGGTAGATGAATACCAGCTCAGTTCTTTTTCCATCTCTGTCTGCTAAACAATGACCTCTATAACCTGAAAGAAAATTAGTAGTGTGCAGGAAAAATATTTTTTAATGATCTTGAAGAAAGGTTAATTACCTTAACAACTAGAAACTGTTCAATTCTTTCAAAACCCCTTTTAAATTCCCTTTGCTGCTGGACCGTATTTGTCAAGTATTTACATCTCAAACGATTCCTTTATTTTTTCTCTAAAACAATTCACCTTTTTTTACTTTAGACTTTGACGGAGTTTTCATTTATTTTATTATACAAAATAAGATCCATGATATTTACAAAGTACGTTGATATTCTTTTCATATTTACCTTAAATATGAAGATACATTTAAAGCTACCTATAAAAAGTAATTCCCACTTATGTTTCACTTGAGAGATAAGATATTCAATTGATACAAACTAATGTGATTTTTCACATTATGTGATTTTGTGATTTTTCACTTATCTGATTTTTCTGTATCCAACGATTTATTTATTGCTAATGTGTTTTTTTAAATCCTGATCATAATTATTTTTGTTACATCATAGGAGTCCCTAGTATTTTACAAACAATGAAACTTTCAAGCTACATGTGTGCCCCAGCAAAAGGCACTCCAGGCAGTTCACCAGGGCTACTCTGAGTGTTAGGTCTTTGTTTCCACGGTGCGAATCCAGCTTTCTCTCCACTGGCTGCCAAAAAATGAAAATGACTTTTGGCTTAGATTTCATTTTAATTCCATTTTACCCTTTGTTCTCAATTTCTATTTCTTCTCTTCTCAAGGGCATTTTTAACAAAACATTCTTCTATCTAAGTGTGCACATGTTTTACCGGGTCAGGTCTTTGGACAAAAACTTTGTACATTACATAAAAAAGCATGAATTAAAGAGTCAGACTGTGGGTTGTAAAGGTCTGTGTTCTACGTAATACCAACGATCTGAAATTCCTTGGATTTGTGACAATCCAGATGGTTGACATCATGAGGATAAATCTCTGGAAAATTGACTCGATCTTTCAGTTTTAGTATCATTTCCATCATCAATCAATTAGTCAATCAGTTATCAGCATTATAAATAATCTTTCTTAAATATACATTGAGCACAAATCAGGTCATGACACTCTGTTAGGCATTAAGGACATACAGGGGTGGGCAAAAGTAGGTTTACACTTGTTCGTATAGAAAAAGAAATGCAGGTTACAGTGATTACAATAGCTTTATTAGCTCTGTGTTTTATGTATTCACCACTGTAAACCTACTTTTGCCCACCCCTGTTGATTGGTATGAGAATAGTTCTTTTTTCTGGGAGTTGTAGTTCATGCGAGGGTGCTGAATATATTGATGAAAACATGAATAAATTTAAGATAACACATGATGCTGAACAGAAAATGCATTCTGTGAGAGTTCAGAGGTAAGCAGAGAGACCATTCTTCCTGAGTCTATTGAATTTCTGTGTAAGCAGAGGCACTGATTCTCTTTGTTCCAGATTATTTTTAATGGATGTTTGCATAGAAAGCAGCCTTCGAAGACAGAAATAGTGTGTTCCTCAGAGCAAAGGGCAGATGTGTGTGCTGCCCAGTATGATAATGATAATGTTCATCTCCAGGCAAAGATTAGGCAGATTTGCTTACAAACCATGGCAGAAAATTGGGGTTGCCGAAGTTCAGGGTTCCTCAGCTCTGATGCATACCTGCTACGTGCAAAGCATCCTCTTGTAAAATTTGAGTCACAAGGGAACTGACATAAACGTGAAACTCATACTGCTTTCTGCACTGAGTAATAAAATCCTACGTCACTGACCCAGGAGTCCTGTGCTTTCTGCTGCTACCTATGAAGTTGTGGCAGACACATATTTGTGAGCTTTCAAGTAAGAGTAAAAACTCAGACTTTTCACAATTTCTGACATTTCATTTGGAAAAAAGAGTAAGAATATTTTGATGGCATCTTACACGTAAATAAATCTTTCCTGGGTGTTGGCATATTCCTGGCCATGAATACATGGCCGGGAATTTTAATTGCCTGGAATTTAGAATTCTATCAAACCCTGTATAGCACATGAAGGGGGAGGTGGTATAGGTAAAGGTGTTGTTAACTAATTTGTCCTGGGAGGTGGGATATAATAGGGCACACATACGTAAAAGAAAAAGAGATTGGAAAAGTTGGACAACTTCAAAAGACAAGCCTACTCTTCTTTTTCACCTGGGTTATCTGAGTATCTCTTATTTCTTTGCTGAAATCTTTTAATGAATAGTATTTTTATTGGAAATCTTATTATAAATTAGATTATTACTCCATACATTTATTCTTCTATTAGACTTTTGGCTGGCCGTGTTAGATAAACTTGCTTTAGTACATATAGCATAGCATTGAAGTTATGGCAACCAATACTGAATAGAGCTGCCTATTAAGAGATTTAATCATGGGGAGGCTTATGCTCAATAAAAGTTATCAAAAGGCATTATCATAATGAGGAGATTTAGTGCTCCTCAAGTACAACACCTTATGAATTATGCAAAGCTATTTTTGAACTACAATGCAACACTAAATTAGGTCCTTCTTTTGTAAAAAAAATATAAAGCATAATCGAAATCAGATACTATTCTCTGCTCATTTCTGATTTCTACAATGCTGTCTTGATTTTGTAAACCTACAGAAATTGTGTTTCTTCTTACTGCTTTTTCTTGTTTTAATGTCATCATATATCAGTTTCTCTTTTTTTCTAGCGCTTGCTTATGAAACCAACTGGCAATGGTAACGATCTTTCACGGTGGAACCCAGCAAATGCTGTTGCCATTTCCCTTAAGTGAGACTCGTCTTGCAAACATACTGCCTCCATTTAGTGAAAATAAAAGGGGTAGAACGAAAGAGGAAATCATGCATATCTTAAAATAACAGCAGCCATATGACAGTTTCAGGCCTGTGTTTGGAGAATTTGCATATATCCCATTAGTCTGCCTGAGCTTCACTTTCAAATTTTGATGTTGCCAGTCAATTTTCAGAGGTCAATAAGATCTTTTTCTAAATGCAAGTTTTCTTATAATTGTACCTCAATAACTGACAACTGGCCCTGACGAAAAGACAAGAAAGACAAGTGTTTGTGCAGGAAAACATCAATACATGGCATTTCTCAGACAGGACTGCTTTGGAAAAACTCTGTTATTTTTGGACCATTAGCATCAAGTCAAGGTTTCAAATGATGAATTCAATTAGAGTGGAGTTGACTAAGTGATCTAAAATGGTGTGCATTAGGAGCAATGTACGAGCAAGAGGTTCATTAACTGGCAGTATCAATGTGATCACCTTCTAGTAACACAATCAATTTGCTGGTCTTTGAATAGTAGTGGTGGTCAGACTAAATTAAATTTAATGTACATTGATCAAATGATTTACAGTATCTAGACTTACAGTAGCTCGGGATAAAGAATGATGACTTTCAAGTATTCCTGGAGCAAAGAGAGGAATAAATCTAAAATGGGCCTAGTAAAGTGAGAAAACTTGCCTTTTGTTTGCTTCTAAGTTTTACAATAGTTCTTTTCCTGAAGTCTGCAAAAAATATCAGACTAATGGCAATCCTGTGAACTCCACAGATACTGCAGACTTGAGTGCTGCATTGACAAATTGGTACTCCATTTACATTCCCATCAAAGCCTTTACATTTTATATTGCTGCATTCCTACTGACAGGCGCTCTGCGAGCAATGCTGTGATGATATGCTGGACTAGTCGTAGCTTAATAAGGAAACCACGACGATTTAAATATAGGAAGAGCAAAACAGTTTAAATCTATGACAAGCACATTGGAATTCTCCAGTTTTCACCTCTTTCCTTAATGTATGATATAGGAATAAAAGAATAATGGTAAAGACCTCATCTGAGGTGGCCACGTGTCATATTCCCACATGCTTTTCAATGTTATACTTTGTTTTTTGTCCAAAGAGCTGTTGACTATCTGCATAAGATTTGTCAGTAACTATCATGCCATAGGCTGCATGTCATACTTGCACTCCAAGTGTCTGGCTCTTGAGCGAGAGGGGTGAGGGGGGATTTTGAGGACTAATGGAACTGTTTGATATGTTTATGTTCTGTAAGACGAAACTACTTCCCATACTTCACCAGCAACTAGTACAATTCAGAGTCAAATTATATACCAGAAATGTTAAATAATAATCAATTTAAAAACTGCTACCCAATAAAACACAATACCCCCCTTCATTGAGAATACTTTGAAAAAGCTCCTTGGTTTTGCATGTTTTTTCAAGCTCCAGAACTGACTGCTATTCTGTCAGGCTGGGCTAGGGGGTGCCATAACCTTACAGCTGAATGCAATCTGGACCCTGGACTAAAACCAGGATGCTGTAGCAGTCTCTTGGCATAAGAAGCAATGTGTGTGCGCGTGTTGTGAGTATACACACATATATAGGTTTCTATCTACTTTGGTAAGGTCCCCAAAAGAAGAAATTTTAAGCAAGAATATTTGCAACGGTTGATTTTTACATAGAATATGTTGATGTTTCAAATCTTTGTAAATTTTAAAACATGTGAATGTCCTATCTTTGAAAACCTACTGAGGTTATTTTTCCTTAAATGAATCCTTATGTTTTTCTCCAGACTTTAAGATAGGGAGTTTTTAAGACTAACTGAAGTTCTGAACAGTTAATCTGCCAATTAAAAATTTTGTTACTCACTTTTTTTTTCATGAATAAGCCAATTGTGTTTAAGTCAATCTATTAGTGATGTGTTTTAGAGACCGAGGAGGCCAATTCAATTACTTAATTTTTAATTTTATCACATGTCAGGAAATTGAAATGTTTTCAGTAAAGATCAGGGTTTTTTAAGTTAGAAAATATAGTTACTAATATTGAGCCACTATCATTGTTGCTTTTAACTCTTCAGAAGTATTGCTATCATTTAGATATTTAGATATTTTGATTGCAATCCTTATTTGAATGACACCTTTCCTAGTTTAGTAACTAGTTAATAAAGGGAAAGCCTATATAATAAAACCCCCTTGCATATATTTTGAGATTCAAGTGTAGAGTTTATTGAGGAGCTTGAGTCTTGATTCTTTATGGGCATATTTTAAGTTTCTTGTCAGGCTGTTTTTAAGGGAATTTTAATGAATACAATCATCCTTTTGTTTAAATCTTCTTCATCCACCAATCTATAAATACAAATTCTGAATCAGAAGTTTGGTGAGGAATAAAGGATTGTTAAACTGATTGAATTAATTTTAGAAATACATGTTAAACTGCTACAGTGACCCAGCTGTGACAGAACTGATGAACATGATGCTCAGTCGAATCTTTCCTTCACACTGAAGATGGAATGTGGACCAAAATAGGTTGAATTTCATAAACCTAGAGAAAATCATCAGCAAGTTACTTTATTTGGCAATGAATAAGTTGAGTAGTCCTTCCTTCACCCATTTCATAAATAAGAAATATATGAACTGAGTCATCTAAAAAGTATATTTAGTACTTCTGAGAGGAACGCTATTTTACATATCATCAATTGTTTTAACTTGTGGCAAGGCTTCTCTCAGACTTAAGCTTGGAGGAGGGTAGTTATATAATTAATTAATTTAGCAAACAATTAATAAGGACTTAAAATAAGCCAATCATGATATATCCGCTGGGGAAATAGGTCAGTCCTTCTTTTAATGATTCCCACATTTTAGTTTGGCAAATGAAGAATTACAGAGAAAATTAACACCATACCAGGGCAGGACAAAAGTAGGTTTACATGGAAAATAATAAAATAATTAATAAATAATAACACACAAATAAACTGTGTTTCACTTACTCACAACTGTAAGCCTACATTTGCCCCAGCCTCTATTTCAGTAAGCAAAGCAGGCTAAGGAGGTAAAGTGAAAGCACCTCAAAGGAAAATTGTCACCTATGTTCTTCAACATGAAGGCCACATCCTGAGTAAAAGAAGATAAAAGGTGGGGTTAAGCACTGCAGTTGGAACCACCTGACACCACTAAATTCCTGATTTAGTTCAGGAGCATTAACACCATCAGGTTATAGGTTCCCAAGCAAATTTTAGTGCTGAGTAGATATGTGTTCACTCTAGGCAGGGCCTTTAAGTAAACTTTTTTGTATTTATCACAACTCTCAAAATTGGCATCACTAAAGTCTGGTAACTGATATTTGTAGCTGAAATAAGAATAGAAAACCATGTTTTCCTGACACATAATTAAAATAAGCTTTTTTAAAAATCTCAAATATGTAAACTTCTTAGACATTCAGGTCCTCTTAAAACTTACTTGCCTTAATGACTAAATGCCCTTTCTAAAATGCAGTTGTTTGTATACTGTGTTTGTGAATGGGTGTGTGTATTTGCTGAACTGTGTGCGTGAAAGTGATTGAAGAGGTCAGCAAGGGTGCCCTCTCTCCAGTTCAGTTTTTACAGCCATTCAGCCCTTGCCAGTCAGGATGTGATGGATGACTTCAGGAACTGAACTCTGACCCTCACTGGGAGAACATGCTCCTTGTCAGAAGTATCTCAAAGGATTCCCATTACCCTTTAATTTAAAAGACTCTTGAAATTACTTATAATTTTTGCCTTAGGCAATGAAAACTTCCTTTTCAGTTTATAATAAGTTAATAGCAAAATAATGTGTACTCTAAATAGCCATTCATGGCATAAAATTACAATCTGATTTAGATATTATTAATATTTTAGCCAGAAAGTACTAATTGTCACCCAATTATTATAAAAAATAATTGACCAAATTAATCTAATATATTTAATTTATTTATAGCACAGAACAACTCTTGAAGAAGACAGAGCCAATTGTAAAAGAAAAAATGTTACTTTGTTGGTACTAAATTTAAGAACATGCATGAATGTTATGTATAATACATAAACACCTTGAAAAAATTAAACATGGACAAACACAAGCTCAGTCAGTATTAACATACAATTAACTGACTCCCCCCAAATAATTGGAAGTTTGATTATTTTCATCTCATGACAGTGCTGCCTTTTGCTGTATTTTATTATATTATAATCAAATAAGTCTGGATAATAAAATCCCAAACCCCAAGTATACCTTAGAGTTCCCAAAGATTCATCTAAGATACTTGCCAGTATGTAATTTATGTCTAATTCAAGCAGACATGTTTAATCAATGGAAAAATTATTAAACTTCAGAGAAAATTATGTTAAAAATGTTGTAAAGCAGGGAGTATGCTGAGTCTACCTCAGTTCAGGTTATTTTTTCCCTGAGATGTGTAGGTCGGCTAACACTAACATTAACATTTTTAAACCATTTTATAACATGATGAATCTTAAAAGAAAAATTAGCCTCGTTTCTTGTTACGCAGACTTTATCAGATATTAGAATGCTTTTAGCACTATGTCTGGGTGACCCGATTATGACAGATTTATTTTCCTAATAAATTGCTTTTAAAGATAAATATAAGTCATTTGGAAAGAGATTTATCCTTTTCAAAAAAAAAATTCTAGCTACAAGAAAAAGCTTGCAGTTGAAATAAAAGCTGTACTTAAATAGTCAACATTCAATAAAGGGCAGGACTAAGTTATATCTCTATATAATCAGACATGTGGGATTGCACCAAAAAGTATTCATGAAGAATGAGAAGGTTAAGAGAAAAGAAATGTGTAAGTCTTTAAAATTAAACCTCAGGAACACAATTTAAGAAGAGATTGAAGCAATATGGTACATATTTTCACATATATTGTATTAAGTGTATACTTTATTTTAATCATGATTTCAGCTGTTTAATTCAGTATTTCATTTCCAAATAGTGGTCAAAATTTGATAATATTTTATTGTCCTTATATTTGTAAGTTTACTTCTTTGTAAATGTATCAGTTTTATCCCTTTCACCCAACATTCTCACTTTCACTCCTTTTTCTTAGCATGCACTTATAACTTCCACTAGGGCTTTTTCAAAAATGCTAGTGAAGTATTATTCACTATTCAAACTATTGTATCAGTAAATTTTATGCAGCATTGCTGGAAACACGGCTCTAGGTAGAGCCAGGTGCATTAGGAGTCTGAGCATGGTGCCCTTGGAGGCACGCATGCAGAGCGTTTCTGGTCTTAAGAGGCAGCTCTGATGTGTTCAATAAGATGGCAATGCCTAGTTTGCAGCAGTTGCTATTAAAGGCTGATTTGTGATTGCTACTTCTCAAGAAGAACCCAGTTTTTTCTATTCTGAGTCCCTCTCTCTCTATTGTAACTTATAATAACATCTTATCGCTGTTTGGTAAATACAATATTTTTAATGAAACCACTACTTTCATACATATTTACTGACTAGTTTCTATGTGAGAGTTCTTGTTTGTAGGTGCTAACGTGGTTGGCAGACAACCTTTGCATTCTCTCATGCTCAATATTTTACTGTCAGGATTAACTAGTTTCAATCCTAACGATTCTACTTCAAAAATAGTGAGATAGTAAAATTGGAGGCAGCTAAAACTGTAAGTGAGGTATAGGGAAAAAAATGTTGCTGTCATCTTCTTTAATCTTTGCTTCTCCACCCCCCCACCCTCAATATTGGAAATATACTCCAGATGTGGGACACCCTCTGAAATAACCAAAAATGATGTTTTGTCCTTTTTATTTAAAAAATAGAGTAGACAGACTATGATTATCTTTCATTTGCTCTCAGGTAAGTCTGCAAAGATACGTATGCTTTTTTCCCCAAAATTTCTCATGTTTAAACCTCTCTCTTTGAAGACTTTGGAGAAATCACAGGGTTGATTTTTTACCCTTTCTGAAAATATTTAGTAATTTTTCTTCAGTGTCCTGAGTGAAGTGAGAAAATTATAACCAAATGCCAAAGTTAAATCTATTTCAAATAAGGGAAGAGAGCTAAGTTTGTGTGTGATGCACATCCACAATTGGTAGCTAGGAGCAAATAACATCAATGATCAAAAACCTTCCCCTTCAGTGTGTTCACAGAATAAACATTCAGAATCTGGCTGTTCATAAGGAAGACTTTGGAGGTGTGTGGACTACCCAGTTGCAGTGTTCTGAATCTGGTTTAATGCTGTATTATGAACATTTTGAAATTTTTAATAATCTGTGAACAAAGAGCCCTGATTTTTTTTTTTTTTGTACCAGGTTTTGCAAATGATGTAGCCAGCAGGTTGTGGGCTGGGCCAGAAACTCGTTTGCATCAGTTTAGGCTCTAAATGCTTCAAAAACAAGAAAATCCCACAATCAGCAAAGCACCAGAGTAGAAATGGTGCCTTTAATAGTTGAATATTAATGATATTGCTTTAGAAAAGAAGTCAAGACACAAGAAGAACTTGAGGCGCTTCCCCGATGCCTGGTTTCCTGAATTACTTTCTCATTCGGATTGAAGTAATAAAAGTGAAATCTGCCTGTTATGTTGGCCAATTCTAAAACTTCCTTTCTGTTCAGCCTTCCTCTTTGGGTGTTTTCTTCTGCTTTCTCTGAAGACAGCTAAATTTTCAGAAGGAGATCCACCTGACTCTTTAATAAAATAGGAATAATAGTAGTATACAGTATATATCTCTTTCATTGCTTAGAGGATTGACTGAGATAATGATTGCCAAATGTTTAAAAAGTTTGTGGCACATATTAGGTTATTAATACACTTAATAACTTTTCCACCATTAAGTGAAACTTCAATGTAAATAATTAATATATACATATAGTAACTAAAATAACTGCATACAAAAAATCTAAAGGTGTCACATTGAAAAGTGTTTCATTTATCATCATTTTTATTTCTCTTTACTGCTAACATTACGTTAAGTTTTACACTGTATTTCCTTTCCCCCTTTATTTGAAGTCTTTTTATTAAAGATTTCATTTATTTATTTTTAGATAGAGGGGAAGGAAGAGATAAAGAGAGGGAAACATCGATGTGTGATAGATGCATCGATTGGTTGCCTCTCACATGCCCCAAAATGGGGACCTGGCTCACAACCCAGGCATGGGCTGTGAGTGAGAATTGAACCAGTGACCCCTTGCTTCTCAGGCCAACACAGAGTCCACTGCACCACACCAGCTACAGCATGAAGTCTTTTAAATAAATGAAATTTTATAATAATTATTTTATGTGAACAAATCTTTTCCTGCGAGTTTTCCTCTTTTCAAGGTTCTACATATTTCTTTGTCTTCTTCAAATAAAACATGTAAAATGAAGCTAAAATATGAAAAAATGTGCTTAATATTTTTTTGATATTCATAGCTCAAAACTAAACATAGTACTTGCTTCCATATATCAAATCAATCTACTGGTTATTTCTATGAATCATAAAAATACCATTTTATGAATTTTACTTTAGATCACAAAGAATTGATAACATTTTCCTCACAAAATGAGATTCACATCCACTCCTCCAAGCAAATGAATATGGAAGATACTGCAGGAGAGTGTGGTTGGCAGAGATTCATAGAAACATGCAATGCATTTTTTCTCAGAGCTTCAAAAGGGGAAATGTTAACAAGGAGCTGTAAGGTAGCAGAGAAACCCTAATGAAGTTCATTTCCCACTAGTCAAAGAGATGAACATTTTAGGAGGCACAGCAATTGATTAGTGGGCTTATTAAATATTAACGCACCTTTCTCACTTTCTTCATTAGAGATTTTGCAAAGTAACTAAGAATGTGACTGCGCCTAAGAGTCGAATTTTTTCAAGGACTAAGACAGGCATCAGCCATCATGTTTGCTATTTTCTTATAATGTGTATTTCTTTATCTCACAAATACTAGCAATCTTGCTGGTAGAATGCTCCACAGAGCAATCACATAACCACCGTGGCACATACACACACTCGTACACATTCATTAAAGCAGTAGTCATTGTTAAGAATGAACACGTCACATAAGGTGTATATTAGTGGCTAAAATTCCAAGGCAGTCTTTGTGACAGTTGTTTCTAAATTTCTAAGCTTCTTCTGGGGCACTTGGCAACACCATCCTTCTAGGTGAGATTGCAAATTACCCTGACTTACCTACTAGATATCTTAGGCAAGTGTAGCATTCAGTCTGGACAATGGCTTTCTGATGGTTTTGAAAATGGTATCCTGCTGACTTGCAAAGGTTTTGGGGAGCCTCGTTTGTTGTGATTATTGTATTGTCAGAATATAAAATTTAAACAAACAAATGCCTTAAAATAGAGCAACTGCTTTCTGTGGGAGGCTGAAATACCTCCATATTTTTAGATATACCAAGACCAAAGGGATCTTAAGAATTTACCATCATCTTTCCTTCCAAGTACTATCTACTCTCCTGGCCCACTTTCACAGCCTAGTTCAGTTTGTCAGCAGTTCTGGGTACACACTGTTTCCTTTACACAAATTGATGCTACAAGCTGAATTCTAATAGGTTCAATGTCAAGCATGTCCCTCTCTTTGTTCCTTAGGTAGAGATATGTATTTAGGGGTACCCAGAAATCCTTACATAAAAGCAAAATTCTTCCTATATGGTCCATTTTAATAGAAGGCTTAGATAAACAATGAAATTTTATAACTTGAAACAGTGCCAGTTACTTTTTATCCTCATTTAGATAAACAAAAAAATTAAGCTTTGAAAAATACTGTAGGGGTTAAGACCGTTCCCTATATGTATGCTTCTTAAATTCAATCAGAACCCTTGAATTCAAGAAGCATACATATAGAGAAGAAGGCAGTCACAAAGGGAGGAAATGTTATATGATTGCAATTGCCAGTTAATTATACAGACAATTTTGTTTAGTAGTTTGGAAATTACTTGTGGTTTCGTAGGGATGGGTTTAGAGAGGAGATAAAATTTAAACTTGCTTTAAGGCAACTGTGAAATAAATATATATATATATGAACTTGGCTTTTAAATTTCATCTCCGTCATTTACTAACTTTGTGCCTTAGGAAATAAATTTCGTTGCCCAATGTTTAGTTTATTAATCTTTAAAATAAAACATTATTTCAGACATTCATTTGGTAAAGCCACGTAAAATCACCAAGCACAGTGCCTTGTAGATAGTAGGCTCCCAATAACACTGTTTGAGGATGGGTGAGCTTCATGCACCAATGATGCATCCGATATACAGAATTTGGAAAGAACTTATAAAACTCAACCTCACCAAAAGAACCCAAACAATCTGATTAAAAATCGGCAAAGGACCCGAAGAGACACTTCTCCAAAGTAGATACATGATGGCAAATAGTGACTTATCGGAAGATGCCCAGCATCACTAATCAGCAGAGAAATGCAAATTAAAACTACAATAAGACATCACTTCATACCTGTCAGAATGGCTATTATCAATAAACTAACAAACAAGCGTTGGCATGGTTGTGGAGAAAAGGAAGCCCTAGTGCATTGTTGGTGGGGAAGCAGACTGGTGTAGCCACTGTGGAAATCGGTATGGAGTTTCCTCAAAAATTTAAAATGTAACTTCCTTATGACCAAGTGATTCCACCTCTGGGAATATATCCTAAGAAACCCAAAACTCTAATTCAAAAGAATAGGAGAGCAACCCCCCCAAAAGCCAAAATTATATTCTGGAGGGCAGGCCCCTTGTGGTACAGGCTTCCTCTGCTAGGTGAGTATTCTAGGAACCCATCTGTATTAGTGTACCAGCTGGTGTTGTTATGAGAGGTTGTATTTGGCTTCAGTAAAATATTTTTGAAGATTCTTTCAACACTTCTGCCCATTTCATGAGGGATGATTTACAATTGCACCTGTGCACACCATGCCGAGTGTTCAACAGTTTTTGACCAAAAACAGCATGACCCACATGCCCCACCCTCGCTATTCACCCAGTCACTCTCCAAGTGATTTTTTTGGGTTTTGTTTTGTTTCCTGGATGAAAATAATCCTCAAAAGGAAATGTCAGATGTGGAAGTGGTAAAACAAAAAAAGGCAGAAGCACTAAAAATCATCAAATTTGCCGAGTTCAAAAACTGTTTTGAGTAGTGGGAAAAAGTCTTGATAAGTGTATTGCATCAAACAGAGTCTGAAGTTTAAACATATATGAATAAATACATTATTTTTTATAAATAAATTCTGGTTCCCTTCATGTCACGCTTACTATATGTAACCCTATATTCATTGCGGCATTATTTACTATAGCCAAGATTTCGAAGCCATCCAAGCACCCTTCAGTAAATGAGCAGATAAAAAGCTGTGGTAAATTTATACTGTGGAATATGACTTGGCCATATAAATGAAGGAAGTCTTACTTTTTGTGATAACACGGATGGACCTGCAGAGTATTATGCTGAGTTAAAAAAGCTAGTCAGAGAAAGACACACACCATATGATTTTACTTATATGTGAAATCTAATGAACGAGATACATTAACAAACAAAATAGAAACAGACTCATAGATACCGAGAACAGATTGACAGCTGTTTCAAGAGAGGAGGTTGAGGGGCTGGGTAAAAATGGTAAAGGTATTAAGCAAAAAAAAACCAAAAACTTATAGACAAAACAAAAGTATGGTGATCATCATAAGGAAAGGAGGTCGGGGGAAGTAGAAAAGGGTAATGGGGGGGATAAATGGTGATGAAAGGAGATTGAAACTTGGGTGGTAAACACACAGGACAATATACATAGGGTGTATTATAAAATGATATACTTGAAACCTATATAACTTATTAAACAAAGTCATCCCAATAAATACATAAAAATTAAAAAAAAATTAAAGAAAAAGAAAGTCCAAGCAAGGGAAGTAACAAGCAAAATAATACAGGTAAAAAGACAGAATATGTTCAGTATATTTAGTATGCTGGTTTGATTGACCAGCATTTATATTGATGAGGGATCAAGAGAAAGAAGAAAAAAGTGCCCGGTTTTAAAACTCTTCCAGAAGTGTGGGCTTGATCTTTGAGAAAGTGGGAGTGACAAAGGTATTTCCACATGAACATGCATTCCCAAAGCAGCACTTTGAAAGCTGAATCATCAGGATCAAACATTATATCTTAATAATTATATATTTATAGCTTAAAGTGTTTGTCTGACTACATTTATTTAATCTCAGTCTTTAACTATACATCTCCCAGTGATCTGATGATGCAATGTAGTGGAATTATTTAAGTTAGCAACAATTTATCATTTAGCTTAAAGAATTAAGAACACTTGGAAAAACATTTATCTGAGTATTTATGGATACATATCTCAAGCAGATTGCTACTATAGCAAAAGCCAAGAATTATTAGCTACTCATCTGTTAGAATTATTTTTGTCAGTGAAAACTAGGCCTCAACTCAGCACTCTGGGCAACCGAGAAAGTAGGAGATACTCTGGTGAATTTATCAGAGCAGGGAGTGAATTCAGACCCCAGCTTTGGGTTCACCTCAGCATCTTTTATCCTGTTCATGTCGACTTCAGGCAAACAGAAATTATTTTTTAAAAAATAGATAAATGGTGTCCAAGATTAACACAATCTCGAAAGCATAATTTAATCAGGAGATTATATGCCTTCAGAATAACTCCTCTTTATTCCTATAAGAAATAAGCATATTTAAATTTTTACATGGTAATATTTTCTTTTGTTTTTATAATAGACCTTTAATAGAAACAAATGAAATATCCAAAGTAAATGTCCCTAGGAGGATTTTGAAAACGGGAAAAAATTAGTACAATGTTTTCAAAATGAATGAATGATTGAATGTAACTATCTTGGATATTAATAGCAGAAACTCTATATTTAATCCCTTGGAGGTCATGACAATTTTTAGAGATACATTAAATTGAATTTACAGTTAATAAATTGGTACCTTCATGTTTTGAGCTATACTGACGACAATCCTGTAAAAGGACTGTTGGTGCCTGAGACCTTCCATCACCTCTAGCAGTTTTCAGATGATCTAAAGGAAAATTCTGTAGCTAATGAAATAAATGGCTTCAAAAATGAGCTTACGGAAGGCAGGCATATGTGACAAAAAGAGAGAGAGAGAGAGCTAGTATTAACAGTTAAATAGCAGTGGTTGAGGAATAATAATTTAAGGACATTAACGCTCATCGAAACTACCTCTCAGGTCCAGAAGTATGTCTTGGTTAGGACAAATACCATGTAAACTATTTTAACTTATTTTAGAGACCCATTTAAAATATTTGCCTGAATTCCATCTGCAATTGGTATTAAACATACTTAGTGCCATCTGAGATCTATATGGCGAAGGCACAGCATTGATTAAAAAGAAGTAACTGGGAAAACGGTAGGCTTTGAGAAATGATGAAATCATAGTTTGGCAGCTATGACCATGGGGAGAGAAAGAACATGTGAGCAGGAAGACCTGGGGTAGCCTTCCTGTGGCCATTAGCCAATGGCTGCTAATGGGGGCCTTCATAAATCTAACCTAGCTGATCAGGTTTGAGTTTATTCAATAAATTGGGAAAATGATAACACCAAACTCAGACATTTTTTACCTAAAAAACTTATAGTCAGACAACATCTATAAAATTTCTCTGTAGTGGTTAATGAGCGTGAAATTATTAGTTCTGTGTCTCACATGCTTTATCATGAAAGAGGGACACCCATACACACACTAACGGTTATCTCCTGTTCTTCTTTTTCATTAGATGACAACATGGAAGTGGTTCGACAGGATGGCAGGGTTTGGAGAAGCATTCTCTGCCCAGAGTGCCAATAGTTTGCTGATTTATTCCGTTTTAGGACAAACGGACCCCTTCTTTTTTCCATCCTGTGAAATATAAGGCTTAATTACAAATACCCCTATTGAGGTAACACATTATATTAATGGCATATGAAGATAGAGTCGGCAGATTTATTTCTGAGATCAGGTTTGATAGTAATGGATTCAACAGTAAAACAAAACAAAACTTTAATATCTGAGGTGTAGTGTGTCTTGAAAGAGAAACTGAATAAAAAAAAAGATGAATGAAATCTCTGAATAAATATGAAGACACTTTCAGTAGAGTTCACCCTGTGGTCAAATGTTATACATTCTTTGACAGATAGATCTAAGAGAAATCTAGTTTCCTCAGTATAAAGAGTTTAAAGAGTTGAGAAAACAAAGATGGAACCTCACAACACTTGAGTCAAATTAGGAAATATGTGAACAAAATGACGGAGAAACTCTTCCTGGGTTGGGAAGCTTAAAGAAGCCACTTCTGAGTCTCGATAGCAAAGGACAACACACGAACTGAAGAGGAAGCACACCGTGGTTAAGAGGGAGACTTCTACCGCTGGGTGATGCTGACATCAAGAGTGTGTTTAAGACTATCTTAGTGATCAAGGGTAGAGATCCTGGCTGGGCTAGTGGAGTCAGAAGAAAATCTCAGTGTGTGAGGGGAGAGATCAAAGTTAAAACCTCAAAGCTTCCTGGAAAACCACACACAAAGAAGCAGAGCTATGTTTCCAATGCACCTTGAAGATGTGCTTCCAGAGATAATACAGAAAGCTGGAGGTATTATCTGGATAACCATTAAAAAATAACCGCTATCCTAAATTATCATGTTGTTTTCCAAAATAAGGGGGAAAAGAAACCATGGAATAAAAATGTGTTATCTATTTCTGTAGTTTCAGCAAGTACTATATATAGTTGTATTTTCTACACTCTGAGCCAATTTGTACATAAAATAAAATATCTTCAAACTGTGATAAAATTTAGGCAAACTGGGTTTCAAAGTTAAGATGCAAATAATTATTTTGAATGTTTCCAATAAATATGTATCAGTGAATATATGAATATAGAGATCATATGTTCAGCTATTCAATATTAAATGAAGAGAAATGTGAAGTTGCTCATACCCTGCGGAATTCATACTGACTTCCTTTACTCATCCATAAGCACATTTCTAAGTTATTTTTTGTGGATTATTTTTTAATTTCATCTATGCCACAATGGCAAACACTCTTGCACAGAAAAAAAAA